>ML776784.1:372318-385881 GCA_009831015.1 Picea engelmannii | reverse complement strand
GATAGAGGATTTGAGCACATTATTGAGCTAGAGGAAGGGGCCAAACCAGTGATCACCACACCGTACAAACATCCCAAGAAGTACAAAGATGAGATAGAAAAGACCATCAAGGAACTTCTGGACATGGGACACATCCAACCCAGTAGTAGTCCTTTTGCTTCTTCAGTAGTGTTTGTGAGAAGAAGGATGGAACTATGAGGATGTGCATTGACTTTAGGGCCTTGAATAAAAAGACCATCAAAAACAGGTACCCAATACCAAGGATTGATGAACTGTTGGACCAATTGCATGGGGCCGTCTACTTCACTAAGATTGACCTTCGTTCTGGCTACCATCAAATCAAGATGAGGGAGGAAGACATCTCAAAAGCAACTTTTAGATGTCACCACAATCATTATGAGTTTCTAGTGATGCCCTTTGGGTTAACCAATGCCCCTGCTACGTTCCAGTCCTGTATGAACCATGTATTCAACAAGTAGCTAAGGAAGCACATGTTAGTATTCTTTGATGACTTGCTTATCTACAACAAGACATGGGAGGAGCATCTTAGGCATTTGGACCAGATTTTGTCAATTATGGAAGAACAATTGCTATATGCTAAGGAGTCCAAATGTGAGTTTGGAATGACATAGGTCCTTTATCTAGGACACATTATTGGAGAAAAAGGGGTACAAGTGCATCCGGAGAAAATTGAAGCCATCATGGAATGGACCACTCCTAAGACACTCACAGAATTGAGAGGATTTCTGGGAATGTGCTCATATTACAGGAAGTTTGTCAAGGGGTTCTCTCAATTATGTGCACCCTTGACCGATTTGACTAAGAAGGGAGCATTCAAGTGGGACGAGGAGGCTCAAAAAACGATGGACAAGATGAAGAAAGTGATGAGTACGTGCCCAGTCTTAGCTCTTCCAGATTTTAGTCTTCCATTTACCTTGGAGTGTGATGCATCTGGAAAGGAATAGTGGCCGTACTGATGCAGAAGAGGCACCCTCTTGCCTACGAAAGCTGGAAACTTCGGGGTCCTGATTGGTCCGGAGCTACTCTACAACATTTATGATAAAGAAATGTTGGCGATCGTGCATGCACTAGCCAAATTCCGACAATACTTGGTAGGTGCTCGGTTTGTTGTCAAGTCAGATCATAACAATCTCAAATACTTATTGGAATAGAAGGACTTGAACGAGAGGCAACAAAAATGGGTAAGCAGAATACAGGCCTATGACTTCGACATTGAGTTTGTCAAAGGAAAGAATAATGTGGTGGCTGATGCCTTATCCAAGAGACCATCAGTCCTTTCCATAACAGGGATAACAATTGATTGGAAAGACCAACTAGTGATGGAGTATGCAGAGGATCAGTTTGCATGCCAACTACTGGACGGACAGGTACAAGATGAAGATTTCAAGGTTATTAATGACCTCATCTACTACAAAGACCGAATCTTCTTGGTTTCTGGATCGACCTTCAAGGCCAAGGTATTGCAGGCATGCCATGACTCACCAATGGCGGGACATTAGGGGATCAACAAGACATACAAGCAGGTGAGAGAAAGATTCTCTTGAAAAGGGCTGAAGGAGGATGTGATTAGGCATGTCAAAGAGTGTACAACATGTCAAGCAAACAAGGATGAGCACACACACCTAGCAAGACTTTTGCAACCCTTGCCCATTCCAGAGCACAAATGGAAAAGCATATCCATGGATTTCATCACCGGGCTACCAAAGACGCAAGGAAAGGACTGCATATTCATAGTGGTGGACAGGTTAACAAAGTTTGCACACTTCTTTTCCATAGCTATTGACTTCAGTGCAACACAGGTGGCCGAACTATTTTTCAGGGAGATTTTCAGGTTGCATGGCCTCCCCAAGACCATTGTCAGCGATAGGGATATCAGGTTTATGAGTACTTTCTGGCAGGAGTTATTCCGGTTGGTCGGTACGGCCTTAACCCCTAGCATCTGCTATCACCTGCATACAGATGGACAGACAGAGATAGTCAACAAGTGGGTGGAGGGCTATCTCAGAAACTATGTGGCAGGGCAACATAAGGCATGGGTCAGATGGTTGCATTTGGGAGAATATTGCTACAATACCACCCAACATATGTCTATTGGCATGTCTCCATTTAGAGCTTTGTATAGCTATGATCCTTTTTCATTTGTAGAGATTGCATTTGGAGACAACAGTGCATCGATGGTACAGGATCTGATATAGTAGATCCAAGACATTCTCAGGGAATTGAAGGATCATCTACAGAGGGCAAAAAACCAGCAGAAGGTCCAAGCAGACAAGCACAGAGTTGACCGGACTTTTGAGGTTGGCGATTTAGTCTACTTGAGGCTGCAACCATATAGGCATGCTTCCATTAAAAAAAGTGGAGCGGAGAAATTGCAGCCACATTTCTTTGGACTTGATAGAGTCAGCAGGAGGATAGGGGCCGTAGCTTACGAGTTGGAGCTTCCACAGGGTAGCAGAATTCACAACGTTTTTCATGTCTTGTGCCTTAAGAAAGCCCTCGGTCAACACATCAGGCCTATTGAGGTATTACCCCCCATGGATGAGGAGGGACAACTTGTTTTGATTTCGGAGGAGGTACTAGAAGTCTGAGAGAAGAAGCTCAGAAACCGAAGCATCAAGGAGTACCTGATCAGGTGGAAGGATTTACCCATTGAGGATGCCACTTGGGAGTAGGAACACATGGTAAGAGAAGCAGGTTTGGAATTGCTTGAGGACAAGCAATTTCAAGCAGGGGAGACTGTAATATCCCCCACCTCTTAGAGAGGTGATGAGGAGACTCAGTGGCCTGGGCACCCCCACTAGGTCACAGTCTTACACTGAAGGGGGAAGTCAATGAGGCTAAAGTTATATTTTTAAGTTGACTTAAGAAAGGAAAAGGGATTAAAGGTAAAAGATAACTCAACAGAAGAATAGAAGATTAACCCTGGGAGTTAACCTAACTCAACAGAGAATTAGAAGGAAAAGGTATAAGTAAGAGGTCGGGGCGCACCTATTATTCATTCTAGTTTTGGATTATCATTTTCTATTGCTCTTGAGCATTCAGTTTGGGGGTTTTGCTGTACAAACCCTTGTGAGCAACTCAGTGGTGAAATATCCACTCACCTTGTTCCACAGCTTGGTCTCGGGGATGAAAGACTCCTCCACACCATTCTAGTCTCAACTCATCTCCATCTAGCGCTTCAGAAGGTTGCAGGCCGTACTGTTCTTGTGATTCCAGCAAGGGCGCACCATTATCTAGAGGGAGGTTCGATCCAACTTATCCAGAGGGCCTGGGGCCATTCCGACACTTGGGTTTTGTTTGCAGGGGCATGATCATCAATTTGAGGACTTTTCTGGAGGGTTATCACCCTCATATCATTATCTGCAGATTGGGACGTCTTGGAGCCATAGGGGACGTCCCGTGATTCAGAAAAACTCAGATCTAGAGAGATCTTCTTGTGATTTGGTTCTGAAACTTCTCCCATGGGATTCTCTTAGCCCGATCTACATTCCGAGAGAGTTTCAAGCCATTTGGAGTTGTATTTCTTCAGGGACGAGTTGCATTGGGGTTTTAGCTATTCAGGAGGGCGCAACTCCCTTAGGAGATTCAACAGTTGGAGGGGTTGAACTTGGACGTTGGGCTTGAAACTTCAAGAGGAGGCTCCCACTGCCCTGATCTATCATTGGGCCGAGTTTGAGCTCATTTGGAGCATCTTGCCATCAGGGTCGAATTCTTGAGGGTTTCAGTCTTCACTTGGAGCATGGCACTCTTCAGCTAGAGGGTTTGACATCCAGATCTGCTGGGTATTGGTCTTCATTACTTATTCATCCTTTGGAGGCTTCTTTTGTATCGGCAGAGCATTTTGTAGCAGCTCATAGCTATTGATTGTACAACCATCTAAGGTTTATGCCAGATCGACCATCTATTGTATTGATTCTGCATAATAAAAAGGTCAGATCTTGCTTGTGCTTCTATATCTTGATTGTGCTATGATCTTCATGTGTTGGATGAATCTTGTATGCACTTAATAACTCAATAAACACTTGCACAACAATAAATCAGTAGTAGTTAGTGATACCAAGGGAAAAATTTGGCTTGGGATCATTACATCATGGCTGAACTTAGACTAAAACAACATCATGAAGTGCTCTTTCTATTAGAAACACTTCCAGCCCAATCTAAATCAGTATAAACAACCTGTCCGAAGTCTTGATCTCTAGTATAACAAAGACCAAAATCCAACGTACCCTGAAGGTATCTCATCACATGCTTTGCAACTACAGGGCGAACACATATGGGCTCCACCAGATACTAACTCAAGGTGTTCATAGCAAAGCATATATCTGGCCTGGTATTTTTCAGATACATCAACAAACCAATAATCTGTCTATATAGTGTAGCATCAACCAATTATGACGAAGTATCCACTAGGAGCTTCAATTTGTTTCCATGGGTGGGTCAAAATTCAAGGCCTAAGAAATAATGCATCAAGCCTAGGTCTTTCATCTCAAACTCTGCAACGAGCTTCTTTTTACAATCTGTGACGAGATTTTCTTCTCCTGTTAAGAATAAGTCATCCACATACAACAACAATATAACTGGCTCATCATTCGTAACCTTGAAGTAAAGGTTAGAATCAAATTTACTCTTGGTAAATCCCAAGCTCATCAGGAAAATATCAATTCTGCCATACCAAGCCCCGGGAGCTTGCTTCAATCTGAGCAGAGATTTCTTCAACCTGCAGACATGAGTCTTTCTATCTTCAAATTCAAACCAAATTTTTACATCATATTGTACCAACCTGGTACACTTGCTCAACTGCAACTTAATCTACACAATCACATGCTAGCTCTGTGTGTTTTCTGCAGAGCACTATCTGTCTCACTATCTGAGAGTATGTCCTCCACTCTCTTTGCAACTGTTCCTTCTGGAACCGAGACTCTGCACCTGCAACTACTATTTCTGAAGATGAGAATGACTTTCTCTATTCTCACTATGGCTGTTGAACTCTTAGAGTAGCTCTTGTATTTTTTCATGACAACAACTTCATCTGAGAGTGGCTCAATAACTGATACTAAAAGTAGCTCTTATTCTTTCGTGGAGGTAACTCTATCTGCTATTGTAGTCATGTCTCCATGCCTTGACTACTGTACTGCACCAACTTGCACTCAATATCAAATATAGGGATTCCCCCCCCTGCATTTCATACTTGTATTTGAATCATGGTTGTTCTGGTTGTCTTCATAAATACTGGAACTATTTATTTGATTACAGGAGAAAGTGTCTCGTCATAGTCTTCTCTCTCATGATGGGAGAATCCTCTGGACACTATTAACACTTGGAAATTCCTGTGGGCTGTATCAAAGAAATCCCAAGGTAACTGTTTCAACCAACTTTAGATTGTATTATGACCTATACAACTAGAGAGGACTCTCTCAGATGTCTAATGACTGGAAATAACTCAAAGGATTCATCAATAAGCACAGAAAGGTCAGATTTTGATATAAGATAGGTTTTGTTTCATTTTTAAAGGGTTGGTAAGACAAGCAAGAGAAGGAAACCATTGGGCAATGAAGTCGAATTCTGAAATACTATGAAAATTAAGGGAACATAGGTAAAATAAGCACACTAAAAAGGGACACCGTGATGAATCTATGCTATCAGAAAACACTCTGTGCTTGTATTAAAATTCATAAGAAAATACAGAGTTTTCAGCTACAAAGGAAGGCCTCCTCTCCAACCAGTCGAACCCTTTTATTCTTTCCAAATACATGTTTAAATAATAAAAAATAATAACCAATCAAGCTGTTTCTATTTGTTTGGAAAACAAAATCAAATAAAAAAATAAAATTAAATCTAAAATTGATTGCAAAAAGATCTCGAATGCTGGAGCTAGAGTAAAAAATGTTGAGCTGATTTTCTTGGCTGTCACCTCATCCATTTACCACTGATCATATGCCTGGAAATATCTTCAAATGATGATTTGTGCTTGACATCTGGTGTGTGATATTTTACTTACTGATATTCTGCCTTAAATCCTGGGATTTCCTTCATCTTTTGAATTCGAATGTTATCCTGGTCTGAAAATCAGGGATATGTGTTCTTGAAAAATCGGGATGCTCTACCATCTATTTTCCAAATATTGACATATTTCATTTTTCCCTTGTCTGCAAATTCTTCTGCCTAAAATCTGCACTGGAAATCTGGAATAATCCTTTGACCTGTTTGCATTGTTCTTGGCAAGCTGGAGATTGAATGTGCATTTGGAGGCTCTTTAGCGCTTTTTTGGGCAGCCTTATCAGTTTTGCAACACTTAGCATCATTAGGATTTTAAGGCGTTGGTTCGTTGTAACGTTTTTTCTGCAAAAATTGGCACCTACAACATTTGCGTAGCGTCACTGCACTACGCAAACTCTGTTTCATATTCTCCTCTTCACATAAATCATGGAACTTAAGCGAGTAGTAGTGCACTGTAAATTCGAAGATTTGGCTCACAAACCTGACACACCATCAAAGACTCTAAATGAAAAATTCACCGCACTAGCTTTGCAAAATTCATTCATCAGCACATTACAAGTATGACCTTTCGTTTAACAACCATTTTCTTCAAAGTCACGCTTGAAAAATCGAGCAGTTTCCATGTTAACTTCCTTAGCTGAAAAAACTATGGAAAAATATCTTCTGCTGTCATGTAGGACGATGACAATTTTGTAGTGAAGAATGACAGTTCCAACAACGTTTGGGAGATCTTTTCCAATCCTACTAATACCCTCTTGGTTAATCAAAGTTACCGTGTGGGACAAAGCCTCCACATGTATGCTTACTCATTCACTCTGGAGCCCAGTGGGAATTTCACATTGAAATGGAAGAACACCATCACATACTAGAATCAGGGTGCCTCTAATGGCTCCAAAGCACATCTGAGCAGTCAAGGGATTTTTACACTCTTCGATTCTTCTGATGTTCAGCTCTGGATTGCATACAACAATGATTACACCGATGCCTCGATCACATTGCGGAGGATCACGCTTGAATCATATGGGAATTTGAGGTACTATGGGTGGTTTAAAAGCTCTGGAACATGACAACTGGGTTGGAGTGCTTTAGAAGACCAATTCCAAGTGTATGGATGGTGTGGGAACTTTTGGGGTGTGTCTTTACAATCACACAGCCTCCTACTGCATATGTCCATGTGCATATTATATTTCCTTCCCATAGTTCCAAAGGATCCCACACTAGGGTGCCGGAGAGAGAAGTGCCTAGTAGGGTGTAGTAACCAGAGCATGGTTTTATTGAACATTATTGAATTTTCTCTTACCCTCCAGAATCCGAGTCACAATCAGAGATATACAATTTGGGCATCACAAATTGCAAGCAAAACTGCCTCAAGAATGCACTATGTTTTGCATCTACAATCATGGCGGATGGTTCGGGCACTTGCCGTATGAAGACTGAGAATTTCACAAGTGGCTATCAATCAACGACCATTCCAAATGCTTCTTATGTAAAGTTATGTGGTCAAGGTCATCCTATAGCACCGCCACCCTCTGCAATTATGTTTGTGAGATCAACCAAAGCATATGCCATTCAAATTGCAGCAATAGTTGTAGGACCTATCATTGCCTTGATTACTATCCAGATATGCCTCTGGTTTATTTTCTGTAGAAATAATCCAAGGTTTAGATTTGGGAAGCTACCATCCCAATTCACACTTCTGGAATATGCCTCTGGCGCCCATAGATATGGTATCTCTCACACCCACAATGTTGAAAAAGAAACCCACCATGCCTGCATCTGTAACACCTTCCTTGACTGCCTCCACCAGCTTGGAACAAATGAATATTGCAGGTATTCCCCTCATACCATCATGGGCGAACTCCCTTGCTGGCGATGACACCTGGTGCATTCAGTTTCGAACAGGTGCTCGACGCCTCATTTTTTAAAATTAATTTTGTGGGATATATCCCACATTTTCGGCATATAGATAAAGGTGTTTATATTCACTTGTGGGATAACAGTGGCTCCAAGTGGGGATGCTGTCCTCCATACGAGGCAAAAAAGAAATTGTAGACCATGTGCCTAATCTACTCCTGTCTCAACCCTTTGATACTGCAACCTGTAATCTATTTTTCCACTAACTTATTTTGCAACCGAACCAAACCAAACTGAAACTACAAACTGAAAAATGCTGAAAGACATGCTCGCCATGTTGAGCTTATTCACACTCCTACCTACTTTAAGTTGTAAGAAAATTTTCCGAATCAAGTAATGCAAAAGTTCCAATGGAGCCAATCCAACAACTGTTCAAGTAAATGGATCCTTTTATCATGCTTCAACCAAAAGAAAACTAAACAATGTAATGGAAAAAGCAACTCACAATACCTTTTGTTTCCATAATAAAAAAATAGCTGAAAATTTTGGCAGAAAAGACTTTCCATATACTTAACTACAGGATCATAGAAGATGTGTTCTGTTAAATGACTTTCAAGATATCCTGCAATCTGATCATTATATGTTCTCTCTTTTCCATCTTCTGGTTTCAACTGTGAGTCATTAAACCTAGCCTTATTCTCAAAGCATTCCTCAATATTGACAAATGAGGGCAACCTACCTCCTCTTGTCTTGGGTGGAAAATGATTTCAAAAGACCAACTCTGATATTGGACATTTTGGGACTGAATTTGAATCTCTAAAACCTCAATATCTTTTTCAAGTTTTTTTAGCATACTCCTCTAAAAAATGGATTTTGTTTTTGGAGATACATTTGCATGAATTTAAATAAGAAGACACAACTAAAGACAAATTTTCCTCCACTTCATCCTCGATATACATAGCTTTCCATTCCATGAAATCTGGAATAGAAATATAATATGTTGCAAATTCGGTCTTTTCCATCCATGTTTCTAAGAAAATAACCCAAAAACTGAAAAAATATCTTATAGATTTGGCGGGTAAACCATCAACCCAACTTCTACATTTTCTTTGGAATGAATCATGAAACAATCTAATGAAAACATCTTCATGTTTGACTCTAAGAAGCTCAGTAAATTCACGGAAATTTGATATATACTTAAAGTCAAACTTGAATCTTCACCATTAAATTTTGGACCATTCCTTAAATAATATCCATGCTTGGGTAAAGGATTTGGAAAACCATAAATCTGTGAAAAGTCGAAACATGCATACCTTGAAACAATTGTAGCAACATCTGAGTTCTTCATCAAATCGAGTGGAGTCACTAGTACCTTCTTCAAGCTTTAAAACCTTCAGACAGTGGAGTCACCATTGATATTCAGACATCTCGATATAACTTAAAATGGAGTCGCTAGGTGGATGATTTACAACCTCCTTGTGTTTGACTATTGTCCACCATCAACAATCAGATCTGAACTTCGTCGTTTATCCTAGGGAATATTTCACCTTCGCTCCCCGACAACGATGCCAAAATGTTAACACTTGGAAATTCCTTTGGGATGTATCAAAAACCCCAAGGCAACTGTTTCAACGAACTTTAGATTGTATTATGACCTATACAACCAGAGAGGGATCTCTCATATGTCTAATGACTGGAAATAACTCAAAGGATTCATCAATAAGAACACAGAGGTCAGATTCTGATATAAGATAGGTTTTGTTTCATTTTTAAAGGGTTGGTAAGACAAGCAAGAGAAGGAAAACATTGGGCAATGGAGTCGAATTCTGAAATACTATGAAGATTAACACAACTATGTACTCATGAGGGAATAGAGGCAAAATAAGCACACCCGATCCAGATTATTTTCGGCACGAAATGAGAGTGGAGATATAATAAAGAAATGTACAAAGATATCTCAAATATCTAATAGTATAACAAAAATGTATTAGAGATGCAACCATAAACACAGAGATACAATACACAATTTTCTATCAATGAGAAAAAATGTACAAAGACTGTAAAAATACAGAGTGAAAGACTCACTAGAATGGTGGCAGCTTATTTTTGAGAAGAGATGTGTCCGCTACTTGCTTTCGCAAGAAGATGATTTTTTTACAATGAGTCTCCAAAGGCATTTTTTATCATAAAAAAAAATTCAAAACCCTAACCCTAGAAGATGAAAAGCTAACAGTTTTGTGGACCCTGTTTTGGGTAGTTTGGTGTATCAACTTCCTGGGGGCGTAACTTTGGCATACGATCTCCATTTGGGGTGCATGATAGCTCGTTGGAAAGGTATCATTGAGAAGATTCATTTTGGGGGATTAATTAGAGCCTTCAGTTTTCATTGAGGAGATCTATCCCAAAAATCCTTCATTTAGGCCCTCAAAATGGCCCCAAAAGTTTAGGAACTGAAAAACTGCTAAAAGTAGTAAGTTGCCAGAAAAATGTTTTGATCCAGTTGGAATAGGTGGGTGGCCATCGATATCCACCTAGATCAATCCTCCCTCCTTAGGAATGAATGGTATCCATTGCGTTGAGTTCCCAGGGGAGAGGGTAAAGCGATTGTTGAATCTGAAGCTTGGTGAGTTGCTTGCCTTGCTGGAGACTTTGTACTGCCTGGTTTGTGGAAGGCTGTCATGAACCTGTTGTTGGTGGGGTTGAAGCTTGGTGAGTTGCTTGCCTTGCTGGATACTTTTCACTGCTTGGTTTGTGGAAGGCTATCACGAATTGTGTGCAGAAGGAATATTTGCGCTTTACTGGAATCTTGCCGACTTGCTTTTGTTGGATAGAAGGTACTTGGGCTGAGGTTGTAGTGGTTGCAGTATCCTTCCATTCACCTTTTGAACATATTGTGAAAAAGCTAAATTTTGTAGTATGAGATACTACCTTGCAACATTTTTTAGGTGCGACAATAGTTGGAACTACCTCTGGTATCCTGTAGATATGACCCCCCAGAGTAACAATGACACTATGGGGTCGAGACTCATAGATAACATAGCACTTCCACATATATGGCTGGCCCAAGAGAACATCACAGACATCCAGTGGGGAAATATCACATAATACCTCATTCTTGAAGGGATGGATGCCGTATGACAGTCAACACTATTGGCTGACACAAATATCTCATCCCTAGCAAAGCCACCCATTATTGTATGGTTGTGGGTGTGGTGTTGTTGACAATCCCAACTATTTGACGACCTCTGTTGAGATGAGGTTCTTCTGGCTTTCGCTATCAACAATAAAATGCAGTGGGGTCCCCTTCACCCACATCTGTGAATGAAAAAGGCTCTCCCCCTCTTTAGGATCTATTGGTTCTTCTGGTTGAATTGTTGCGGTCGTGACAATAGTAGTGGGATCTGCATCGATCAGGGTTTGAATCCTTGTCTTTGATCTTGGACACCAATGACTGTTTTGAGCGACATTCATCGGTGTTGTGCCAGGGGCTTTTGTGGAAATCACACCATTTTCCAGTGTCCTTATTCATCTTTTCGTGACCCTTCTTTTTCTATGGCTTGGACTGGTTTTCAAGAGACTGTTTGTTAGGGCCATCTTTATCATACTTTGGTTGTTGCAGATTTGCAGACCCAAACTCCCGTTTGTTTTGGTGCTTAAATTTCTGCTCGATTTTAACGTCATATCAATAAGCAACACCGAGTGATGAGATGTCTAGAAAATCCATTTCGGTTTGGATGAATCTGTGTAGAGCCCCATGATATTTCAGAGCCAAATCTAGTTTAGAGTCTTTGATACCCAGCTTGGTGTGCAAGGTATGAAATTTATTGGTGAAATCCGAAACTGCTTGGCCCCTTTCTTACTGCAATGTGGTCCATCTCATGTACTGGTCCTCATAGTTGCTAATAGGGTAATACTGTTTCTTTACTGCATCCACAAAAAAATCCCAAGTGGGCTTGACCCCATATATTCCAGACTCCTCTGTGGATATTTGCTCCCAGTAAGTTTCCCACCAATGTTTGACCTGGGGGAGAGCCTTAAGGAGTGCGAAGGTGATATTTTCCATGTTGGAGAAATTATGAACAGAGAAATAACCTTCTAGCAGATTTAACCATTTTTTAGGGCATCCACATCTATCTGTCCTTCAAATATGGGAATATCAAAATTAAATTGTACCTTGAAAGGCGAGGCGCCTCCAAAGTTTCTGCTTGATGAAGACGCGCATGTTGTTATCGACAGGCGTTGAAGGATGTGGGCAAAATTCTCCTTCATTTTGTCCCTCTGTCACGTGAGAGCTTGCTCAAGCAACAGATCAATAGAATCATCTGCTCTGTTGTTTTTCTTTTCTTTCTCCATGGAGGGTTTCTTGGGCGTGCAAGAGCAATTATCCTTAAGAGAAACAAGCTCGAGAACCAACTTTCTATACTCGGACCTCGTTGGGGACATGCACTGAAAAACGATCAAGAGTAGCCTACTCTGATACCACCGATCCAGATTATTTTTGGCACTGATATCACACAGTTTGTAGCTAGGAGTAAACGCTATAAAGTTGAGGGCCAAACTGGCATAACAGGAACCTATCCCATCCAATGTCACCATGATGGGGAGGTTCTTTCTCTTTAGGGAGGTCAGGCCCAGGGGAGACGTCCCCGGTGACCTGGGGTTTTTAAGAGGAAAAAGGTTTACAGGATGAAGATAAGTTTTTCTCCCCTTCACAGATCACCGCCAATCAGAAGTTCCGGCTAAACAACCAATAATAAAGTAAAACCCAATGAAGAGTACCTTCCTGGAACAAGACAACAACAAACTGATACTTGCGAGGTTATTTCAATGGGTTAGTACTTCATATCAATCAAGAAATATCTAATATTCAATATAAGCAATTTGAAAGTAAATGTTGACGAAATCAATGTTTACACAATAGCAATGAAAAGATAATGTCACTTCGCCAATAAATAATAGAATGATGTGGCATTCAATGTAACCAATCAACACTTTATTCAATTAATGCCTTAACCGCCATTCAATTTCTCATAAAGTAAAATGTTGCTGCAATAAAGATGAAATATTCAATGATGACGTCAACAACTTAGGGTTAGTAGGTTAGTCTAGGCTAGGGTTAGTGTAGTTAGGGTTTCAATTCAAAAGGTTTGAGAGTGTTTAGATCCAATTCTACTTCAACGTTTGAGGCTTTAGATAAGTGCCTTAGGGTTTAATTGAGTCATAGGTGAAGGACACATGAGTTGAAGGAGGTGAGATTTTAAAGGACTAGAGGGATAAGTTTTGAAGTGCTGCTAAAGCAGGGCTTCAAAATCATAACCCTAGGGGAGAGATGCTCACTCTGGTGTTGCTAAAGCAAGGCCTCGTGTTCTTTCATCCTTCCCAGCAAACAACTAGCTCAAATGAAATACAAAATCAAGACAAGAGGGCTTAAAGATGGAGAGTGTTGCTAAGGCAAGGCTCTTTCATCAAACCCTAAAAGAAAACGACCCTAGGTGTAGATGACCTAGGCCTGGGACATCCTCTTCCTCTTGAAGTCAAAATGGTACGACTAGCTAAAGGGAGGAAGAAAAAGGAGTGTAGCTATGGCTAGGCTCTCTTCTTCTTCTTCAATGGCTAAAAGCTTTTCTATCAGGGGACATGAGATAAGGACCTACTTGTGTGCTTGTCACCTAGGGTTTTTATTCAACAAAT
>ML776784.1:316134-372268 GCA_009831015.1 Picea engelmannii | reverse complement strand
ACCCTAGTTGTAACACCTTCCTTCAAGAAAAACACCATAGAATGCCAAAAATCTCTTCCTTCAACAAGTGCGCCTTCCTCAAATCAGCCAATAACCCAAATAGGGCACTAAAAATCAGACCTCACTATGAGTGAGTAAGTTGTTATAATAAAATGAGAGTGAAAATCTCTCATTTATACAAAACCTTGACCTAATTTTACATTTTAGGTAAGGTAAAATGTCGACAAGGCCACATTATCAAAATCATACTATTTTACATTAAATTGTCAAATTTAAAACCCTAATTGAGCTATAAAGAGATAAGAAGCCCCTCTAAGGGAGGCGTTAGCCCCTTCTAAGGAAAATGGGGCATCCTGGAGAAAAACGTTAGCCCTCCTTGGGCTTCTCCAACCTACCACACGTGCCAATACTGCCCAGTTTGCCTCCCAAAATGTACATACTGCTGGATGACATCATGGCTATGATGGGTGACGTCCTAGGCCTTCCAAGGCCAACATTCCATTGAAAAAGGGAAAATCCCCCTAGGTCAAGCTCTGTCAGGTTGCCTCTGGTGGAACATCCTCTTCTTCTTCGGTGAAAGACATCGATCCATATTTGTCTTGTCTCTACCCCATGGTGGGGTCCCAACATCCATTTGATGGGCTCTTCAGCCCCATGGAGGTCCGAACTAATCATCTCCCCATGTGTACCGGTCCAAATGGTACCTGTCCGTCGGGTATGGTCCTACACATGAAAGGCTACGCCCTCCATGGGCTCATCAGTCACATGGATCATAGCAATGTCAATCACATTTCATCATTAATATTATTAAACACATGCATAAAATCCCTAATACATCAATCAATAACTCAAAGATGTTACACAAGCTTGCAATACAAGTCTGGGGAAAAGGACAAGGCTTCCTATTGGGCTAGTGTCCACAGAAAAAGGAAAGTTCCAAGGGAGACCTCATCCAATCCATGTAAGTGGATGATGTAGCCAGGGGATGTCCAAGCATGTGGGTGTAGTAAGGGCCAAGGATGCAACGTGTTACCTGTGGGTGCCTTTGTAAAAGGCGAGCTGTCCCTGTCATGGATGCATTTTTTCCAAGCCCATTCTTGCCTTTATTCTTTGTATTCTTTTTATTATTTTTTTTGTTTTTTTTTGTTCAAGAGCTAATCAGGGGACACTACCTTGGCGTGATGACCAGAGCTAACAGCGTTACCCACAAGTACTTTTGCAGAAATGAGAAGACTGGCTCGTGATGAGACCCCCTTTCCCTTGGCCATGCAACCAAGAGTCACTGCCCTAGCATGGTAACCAACTGGTAGCAATGTCATATTGCTAGATACCCATGAACCTAATAGGTTGGCTCATGATGAGACCCCCTTATCCTCTAGTTAGGTCTTGTTTTATTTTTTCAGGTCCCTCTTATTTCTTTCTGAGAAGCTTTTTATTGCTTTCTCGGGGATCCCTGGGTGAAGCATATCGAGGTTTATTATTAGGATTTTATCTTTTACCAGCTTGCTTTTACCTTCTGGGCCTTTAGCCCCTTCTTCCCATGAGGTAAGGTGTAGTCCTGAAAATAGGTCAACCCAATGCCCAGACAAGGGGAATGGGATAGATGAGCGGGAAACAAGGTGTAAAAGTGGTAGTATGATGGGAGCGGACGATGGCTTTTCAGAAACCGCCCCAGTGGAAAACCAAAACCTACAGACACAGGCTTGCTAGGGCACCCTGTCAATCCCCCCAAACATGGTCAAGTGGGAAAATGTAAGATCCAAGCAGTTTTTAGAGATAAAAGGAATCAGATGCATATATTCAAAGGTTTCAATGATCAAAAGTGACACATACCATGATACCTGGACCAATTACCTCATGGAGCAAGAACCCCTTCTGATATAGGACCAAGTCGATGGTGATGGATGTTGCTTCTACTAACAAGACAAAGACAATGGAAGAATAAAAGGTGGGCCCTCCAGGGCCATGCTTAGGTCAATCCTTCTCTCGGTACTCCATGTCTAGGACCTGTGGGCCTCGAGACATGATCTCCTAGTTATCCCTAAAAAGTGGGGATAACAGGCACGAAATGAGAGTGGAGATAAAATAAAGAAATGTACAGAGATATCTCAGATATCCAATAATATAACATAAATGTATCAGAGATGCAACCATAAACACAGAGATACAGTAATACACAATTTTCTATTAATGAGCAAAAATGTACAAAGACTATAAAATTAAAAGTGAAAGACTCGCTAGAATGGTGGCAACTTATCTTTGAGAAGAGATGTGTCCGCTACTCACATTCGCAATAAGATGATTTTTTTACAATGAGGCTCCCAAGGCCTTTTTTATCATAAAAAAAATTCAAAACCCTAACCCCGGAAGATGAAAAGCCAACAGTTTTGTGGACCTCATTTTGGGTAGTTTGGTGTATCAACTTCCCGAGGGCGTAACTTTGGAATACGATCTCCGTTTGGTGAAAACGATAGCTCGTTGGAAATGTATCATCAATCAGATTCATTTTGGTGGATCAATCAGATCCTTTTCATATCATTGAGTATCTCTATCCCTAAAAACCTTCATTTAGGCCCTCAAAATGGCCCCAAAAGTTTAGGAACCGAAAAACTGATAAAAATAGTAAGTTGACAGAAAACTATTTTGAGCTGGTTGGAATAGGTGGGTGGCCACCAATATCCACCTGGATCAACAACTTTTCAACAAATGAACATTATTTATATGATGGAAAGACATAAATAAGAAAATCTCATCACAAACGAGAGCATCTAATAAGGATGAATTCTCAGTTGTAACTTTAGAAGAAATAACATAAAGGCTAATTACAATGAAAAGAGCACCTAACAAAGGGTGAATTCTGGATCCACAATTATTAAAACATGACACTTACATTAACTATATGAATGGAGCATCTATCAAGGATGAATTTCGATCATTTACTCTTAGCTATGCTTAGAAGAAAGAATATAAGTGAAATGAATGTGAATTGGGGAAAACACACACTGAAAGGGGACACCGTGATGAATCTCTGCTATCATAAAACACTCTCTGCTTGTATTAAAATTCATGAGAAAATACAGAGATTTCAGCTACAAAGGAAGGCCTCCTCTCTAGCCAGTTGAACCCCTTTCTTCTTACCAAATACATGTTTAAATAGTAAAAAATAATAACCAATCAAGCTGTTGCTATTTGTTTGAAAAACAAAATCAAATAATAAAAGAAAATTAAATCTAAAATTGATTGCAAAAAGATCTCGAATGCTGGAGCTGGAGTAAAAAATGTTGAGTTGATCTTGGCTGCCACCTCATCCATTTAACATTGATCATATGCCTAGAAATCTCTTCAAATGCTGATTTGTGCTTGACATTTGGTGTGATCTTTTACTTACTGATATTCTACCTTAAATTTTGGGATTTCCATTCATATTTTGAATTCGAATGTTAGCTTGGTCTGAAAATAAGGGATATGTGTTTTTGAAAAATTGGGATGCTCTGCCATCTATTTTCCAAATGTTGACATATTTCAATTTTCCCCTGTGTGCAAATTCTTCTGCCTAAAATGTGCATTGGAAATATGGAACAATCCTTTGACCTGTTGGAATTGTTCTCTACAAGTTGGATATTGAATGTGCATTTGGAGGCTCTTTAGCACTTTTTTGGGAAGCCTTATTAATTTTGCAACACTTAGCATCATTAGGATTTTAAGGCGTTGGTTCGTTGTAACACTTTTTCTGTAAAAACTGGCACCTACATCATTTGCGTAGAGTCACTGCACTACACAAACTCTGTTTCATATTCTCCTCTTCACATAAATCATCAAACTTTAGTGAGTAGTAGTGCATTGTAAATGTGAATATTTGTCTCACAATCCTGACGCACCATCAAAGACTCTAAATGAAAAATTCACTGCACTAGCTTTTCAAAATTCATTCATCAACACATTACAAGTATGACCATTCATTTCACAACCATTTTCTTCAAAGTCACACTTCAAAAATCAAGAATTTTCCATGTTAAATCCCTTAGATAAAAAAGCTATGGAAAAGTTATCTTCTGCTGTCATGTAGGATGATGGCAATTTTGTAGTGAAGAATGGCAGTTCCAACATCATTTGGGAGATCTTTTCCAATCATACTGATACCCTCTTGGTTAATAGAAGTTTTCGTGTGGGACAAAGCGTCCACATGTATGCTTATTCATTCACTCTGGAGCCCAGTGGGAATTTCACATTGAAATGGAAGAACAACATCACATACTGGAATCAGGGTGCCTCTAATGGCTCAAGAGCACATCTGAGTAGTCAGGGGATTTTTACACTCTTCGATTATTCTGATGTTCAGCTCTAGATTTCATACAACAATGATTACACTGATGCCTCAATCACATTGTGAAGGATCACACTTGAATCATATGGGAATTTGAGGTCCTATGGGTGGTTTAAAAGCTATGGAACATGGAAACTGGGTTGGAGTGCATTAGAATACCACTGCCAAGTGTATGGATCGTGTGGGAAATTTTGGGGTTTGTCTTTACAATCACACAACCTCACACTGCATATGTCCATCTGCAGATTTCGTTCCATTAGATACAAAGGATCCCACACTAGGGTGTCAGAGAGAGAAAGACCTAGAAAGGCATAGTAACCAGAGCATGGTTTTATTGAACAATATTGAATTCTTCACTTACCCTCTAGAATCCGAGTCACAATAAGAGATATAAAATTTGGGAATCACAAATTACAAGTAGAATTGCCTCAAGAATGCACTCTATTTTGCATCTACAATCATGGCTGATGGTTCAGGCACTTGCTGTATGAAGACTGCGAATTTCACAAGTGCCTATGGTTGTTCCTGAGATTACACTTAAGGCTTAGAAGTGTAATGTCAAGGCATCCTAAATATAAAAGGTTGATTTTAAGAAGTGTTTTTTCTTTCGATAGTTATATAATACTTAATTCCTCAAATGAAAATAAAAACATAACAGTACAGAGGCCGTAATTTGTCGTTCGAGTCGATTTATAAAATTAGGTGAGGTGAGGGAAACTTACAAAACTTTTAAACAAAACAAGGCATCAATGCAGAGATGAATCTTATCCTGTTTACAGTAGAAGAAAATAAAGCATGCACTCTTGAAAGGATATAAGATTTAGTTATCCAAGTAGCTTACAGGTCTTGTATTTACTGACAGCAAATACAGAGGAAAAAATGCTTGCTTAACAAACAACTGGTTTGGTGTGATTACAGTAGCTGTGTTACTAAATTGTAAACACTCACTTATAAAAGAGACATTTAAAGAAACAAGAAATACGGAGTACAAAGAGGAAACATAACTCATACTGCACAAATATTGGGGTCTCTGTCTACGCTTGTATTAATTCTCACAAAAATAGATTTTTTCTTAATTACATTTGGCAATAAGCAGCTTTTGTTCAATCGTTGAAACATGTATTTATACAAAAGGTTTTCAACCCTAAGCGGATGGAATTCTCCTTATTTCTAAAATAGTAAAATTACAAAATGTAAAATTTGAAACGCTTCACTTGCATCTCCCTTATCTCTTTGCTATGCTGGCGGAGGAGTTTTTCCTTCTTGTTTTCCAGCTCAGAAACAACTGGTCTTCTAATCATGATCTGTACAAATGATGTGTACAGGTTATCTCATTGGTTCCCAGAAGTGCTGCCTTTTCCCTGCTCAACACATTTGACACACATGCCCACAAATTGTATCATCAATCTGGACGACTCTATTAAATTGTTTGCCTCAAACATATATAATTTCTTTTCTAAGTGAGTCTGTTTTTCTTCCATTCTCTTGTCTTCTCAAACTATAGATTGTAGCTGCAGACTGGGCTTCACTAGCCACCTATCTATCTAATAATATCAATTTGTTTTAATTGCAATATTTTAGCCCGAGCCTCTTCCATGTTTGTCTTGATATTAAGTTGATGCTTGGCTATATCAACTTGTCCCAAGACTTCTTGGATATTATCTTTTCTGAGGCCTAATGAATCTTTGTTGAGTGAATGAAAAGTTTCTTCACAATTCTTCTTCACTTCCTTAGCCATTCTTTTACTTTCAGCTATGTTAGTCTCCCGGTCTTCAGTATAATATCGCCTCTGGTTTGTTCCGAGGGAGACAATCTGGAGACCATATATACTCATTCTCTTGCCAATGGCACAAATGCTTCTTGGAAAGTGGCCCGAGCAACAATAAGATCTCTCTCCTTTAAACCAATGTTATTTAAGGATTGGTCGACCACCCAAAAATGATTTTGGACAACTTCTACCTAAGTGAAAAGGCTTTGTTGTGCTGATTCTAGATTCTCACACACCTCTAATGCCTTCACTTGGAAAAATATCATATCTACAACTGTATTTTCAGTCGATTTTATTCTGGCATGTAGTTTTTTTACCAACTCTCCCTGCAGAAAGGTCCATTCTCTACTCGCCTGTGCGTTCTTTTGCATTTCATCGAGACTAGATTTGAGTTGCAGGATTTCCTGTGTATCACAAACTCTAATCTGCTCGAAAATATTGTTCATCTTGCTCCTAACTTCTTGCTCTACAGTCTTTAATTTGTCCTGCAACTGGCTCACTAGCAGATCCTTCTGCTTCAACTTTTCGTTCAGGTTTCCCACCGAAAACTGGTTTTCTATTGCAAAATCTCCCAGCGAGCTTGCAACATCTGTAGCAACGTCTTCTTCTTCTAGGGCCTGCCCATCCAATAGCACCCTGTGCTTATTGACAGTCGCACCATCCCTTTGATGCATTTATCTCCTTACTATCTCCCTTCTCTTCTTACTGAATAAGAATTACGAAGGAGGCATATCTTCTGCCAAAATAGGTATAAGATATTTTATGAGTACAACTTCTGCACTCGGGTTCCCTCTATTGAACTGCAAGGGTGTGATATATTGTATAGGACTGCCTATCTCAGTGAATGGCTGCTTACTGGCTGTGTCAGTAGCTGGTTTACATGGTGTGGATAATGGTTTTTCTTCTCCCATTTTTATCAAGGCCTCAGTCTGAGTTTCAGTGTGATCACTTGGTGGATCTGTCAATGTGGTGTCTTCCTTCTAAGTCAAAATCTCAGTCTTATCCAAACTTTCTTGAGCATCTTGTTTACTGGAGCTCCCTGTTTCCAAGCTTTGGGTCTCAACTATTAGCATGTTTTATAGGCAGTGTATGCTTGTCATTGATGGCAAGTACAACAACGATGATCAACAACGCAATGATAATCGAGGAGGAGCAACAACAGTGATCGTTGGATCAACAATTCAAAATTCCCGATGGTTGTCAGATCTCAATGTAGACAAGAAGAGCGTGGAGATATGGGGGATAGATCTCGAGCGTTAGATCCGAGTGTGAGGACCGACCATCATAGGATCCAGGAGAATCTGCACGATCTTTAAAAGTGCAAGGTGAAGCGAGTTTGCGAATCAGAGCTTCGTGAATCGTGACATGGAGAGGCAAGAAACAATACCACAGGACTGCCAAAATCGCGATATGCGAACGATCTGAGCCATTGAATCAAGATCACATTTGGATCGTTGATATGACCCACGTCAGCTAAGAACATGTGGCACAACCAGACAATGACAAGTGTCAAACTGATTCGACATTTTAGGCACATGTAAGTCATGAATCAGAGTGACACGTGGCAGTTATTCGACACGTGTCAATCCATGTGTGACGTCAGTAGGCTTACATCACTTCGGGGTTTCGTGACTCACAATTTGGAGAGTCAAGAAAAAATACCATAGGAATGCCGAGATCGCGATATGTGAAATCACGACAAGATCTTGACCGTTGATCAAGAGGACGCGTGGCAAAAGATCAGAGCACCACAGAGACTCCACTTCGGAGTTTTGCAAGTCGTGAAATTCAAAGGAAAGAGATTCAAACTCACGATATGCGAGATCATGATAAAATATTGACCGTTGATTCAAGAGGGACATGTGGCAGAAGATCAGAGCATGTCAAAGACTCCATTTCAGGGTTTCGCATATTGCGACTTGGAGTGACGAGAATCTCCATCTAAGAACTCGCGAGATGCGATATCGCGAGTTAATCGTAGCTGTCAGATCAAGGTGTGATCTGGACCATCGATCCAACTTTATTTCGGAATATCGCCTATCACAAGTCGAAGTGACAAGAACCTCCATCGAAGAACTCGCGAGATGCGAAATTGCGAGTTAATCGTAGCCATCAAATCAAGCTCAGATCTGAACCGTCGAATCATAGGACAAGTGGAAAGCAATTGGAATTTCACTGACTTGGGGTCAACAGAGCATGGTGTAGAAACTCACAAAATTTGAAGCACCTTTTTTGGCACAGTCTATGGTCATTGCCGGTGGTCATGAGAAGGGAAGGAGTCAGTCTAGATAAGCTCCATTTCGGGGTTTCGGAGATCGTGACTTGGAGAGTCGAGATGCCTCATCTCCAGATTCACGAAACGTGAATTTGCAAAAATCACTTTATACATAAGCGCTTGGTCATGGCCATGGTCATATAGAGGAAGGAGCTAACACATAAAAGATCTGTATCGGAGCTTCGGAGATTTCATATGGGAGTGTCAAGAAACTTGGTCACATGAATGCCGAATTGCTGAATGTCGAAATGTCGAAATGAGTGTAAGATCCCGTGGAGCCAATCCAATGGTGCAGGTGAATCTGAGTATGATCGGAGGGATAATGTTGTTCTTCACAGTGTAACTGCTAGAAACCATTGATGGTTTCTGCCAGAAGATTCGAAGAGACTTCTGTGTGATCGCCAGAGGAGTTGAAGAGTCTCCAAGCTTCGTCCAGTAAAGGAAGACAACTCTTAGAGGGATTGACAGGTGGATGAGCATTGAAGTCTGTAGCTGAAAATAGAAAGGATAAGCTCGTTGAAGACAGAGAAGATGAAGAGCCTCAACTGCCAGAGAAGCTGAGAAATCTAGACAGAACACCCAGTGATGCTAAACGCGTGGGAAAAACTGCCGAAGAAGTTGAAGAGTCACGATGATGATGAGGCAGAGCACTTGAGATGTGGAGGAATTTGGTGTGGAGTGAGCATGCAGAGGCATTGAGAATATTGCATGCACAAAGACAACAAAGACTATAATAATGTTGAACAAAGAAGAGATAGGGGTTGTCGCTGTGGAGTAGAATTCAAGGGGTGTGCAAGGAGGCAGAGCGCAGGAGAAAAAATGCACAGTAGAGGAATGTTGCATTGAAAGGATATGGCGCAGAGATCATAAAAGGTAGAAGAACATGAAGTGCAAGGTGTGTGCAGAAGACACTGATGCAGATAGGGCAGAGCAGTGTAACAGAACAACGACAAGGCTGGTAAGCCATTGAATAACTTTATATTGCTGTAATAAGTTTTAGTAACAAAGAATTTATAATTCAGGGTGGTTGGGAGGTGCTAGGGAGGACTGGTGTCCTCAGAGGTTCAAGTGGGTGCTTGAACACAGGGAGTTGGTTCTTCCTTCTAGTTGGTGCTAGAGAAATCAGGGAGTTGGTGCTTCCTTCTAGTGGGTGCTAGAGAAAACAGAGAGTTGGTGCTCTTAGCAAGTAGCAGCTTGCAAAAATGAGGTTGTAGCCTCATTATGAGTTGGTGCAAATATGTATGATAATGTAAAGAATGTAACTATTACTTATCATATAAAGAAAAATAGGTTTTTACTCTGTATGGGTTTCCTTGGGAAATATCTGTCTCTGTGTTTCTCATATATGTGACTGATGTTGAATGTGCCATTGTTTATTTCCCTACATTATTGTCATCATCATTGAATGCCTTGAAAAGTTTTTTAAAAGAAGTATAATTGTTTAAGCACGGGGACAACTGATTCACCACCCCCCCCCTCTCAGTTGTTCAACATCAACTTGTTGTGTAGCTGGAGGTATTAGGGTCTCTCCCTGCAATACTTTGGGAAGGCTATTTCTTCGATGCTTCTGGAAGTTATAAAACTCGACCAAATTTTCTGGAGCCAGAGCTTAAACTTGACTCAAGACCTCCTAATAGGACCTTGATATTTAGAATACTTCATCCTCAGGAGAATCTTCATGTTCATATCTTTTAAAATTGCAGAGGGTGATGTGATTACCTACAATCTTCAGTGGATCGTGCTTCTTGAATTTGATATTGAGCAGCTTGATTTCTTCCAGGGCCGTGACCTCTACTTTTGAATGGCCGAAATCCAGTAGAGAAAACGTACCAATCTGCAGGGGAAGGCAGGCCATACCCTTTTTGGTACTGCTTTCATATCCTTACTAATTCCACCATGCACAATTTGATGTGCTACTTCGTGGAACACCAGTCATTATGGTAAAAATTCAGGAAGAGCATGTGGGGGAACTGAACAACCGAAAACCCTAATATAGGAGAAATGCTCTTCAATGTACCAATCATATATCTTGCCTAGATTATCCACTATTTTGTCAGAAATACTGGGAGGTGGGCAACCATATATAACAGTATGCATCAGCACCACCACCTAGTTGCATATTTCATAGAAGAAATATTTTGCTTTATCCTCCCAGAGTTTTGAATGATAAACATGTATGGGATCAACACTAGTTGGAGTCCAGCTCCAACCCATCAGAGGAAAATGTGTCATAAAACAGACGATGTCCATGATATAAGCCGACATGAAGAATGGGGAAGGTTTCCCCTTGTATTTTCGTGACTGGTATTCTGTAATCTCCCTAACCAAACTGTCTTACAACATCTTGCCCCAATCAAAATAATACGCCTCTGCCACTGTGTGCATAATAGGTACCCACTGTAAGAATAAATGGGATGTGTTTTCCCTCCCATAGAGTCTACACATCATCATTTCTATATACATTATGTGAGTCTCTAGTGAAGAGACTGCGTATACGCCATGGGAATCAACTCTGAACTTTTCAGGGTGAGATTACCAATCCTTAATTAAGTCGAGCAAGTTTTTTCCATATTGGACACAATCCTTCTTGTCAAAATCTACTAGGAAACTGACATTGTAAATGAAATTGGGTGCTGGAGACAATTTGTACATTACTTGTAAATGTTCTAGCCGGAAAGACCCAACTGCGACCTTTTGCGAATTGAATATAGTCCTGGTCGGGATATCAATGTTTTCCAGCGCCCAACCGACCATATTATTGTAAGGCAGGAGTCTAGGCCTCATTACTATCTTATGTAACTCTGATTGGGCCACAATTTTGTATTTGGTAGCCATGGTCTCCGTCTCCTCGTCACCTGAATCATTTGGGAAATTGACCAATTCATACTATAGAATATTGAATACTTGCATCTAGGATTTAATGGCGTCTATGCTTCTGGGCGAGGTGTCGAAAAGGACATCTGTGTTTTGGCTTGAACTTTCACCAGGCGCATTAGTTTCTTTTCATGGAGCCATGGTAACAGGCCACATAAATTTGTTATCTGTCATAAGGAATGCCCAAAATTCTTTATCTTGAAAACTTGCTGCTTAGTAAAAACGCACAATGAAATTCAAATTCAATACCCTTTTCCTTTAATTGCATCGATTAACCAATACCTCTACCGAAGAAACATTTAATTTACTTAATGAATAAGATTTAGGCGGTGGTCCAGGATCTCATTTGGAATGATTGTCGTAAATCAATTGTTAATGTCATTAATTTTAAGGAAAAGCACAGATGAAATTTGAATTTATCCAAGTCATTATTCAGTGAAGGATTAATCACGTGATAATCATCATTAATGCACTAGTTAATCACACTTATCATTAAGTAAATTTCATAATTTCAGATCTCGGGATATCCTATAACATTTCAAGGTATGACTTTCGAAACGCGAAATCGCGATGTGATTAGTTAATTTTAATCATGTTTAACCCTTTTAAAAATAGTGATTAACCTAAGACAGTTTCACAATTTTGGATATTGGGACTTTGATAGTCGCTCGAGGCAGGATCCCCGGAACATGAAATCGTGGTATGATTAATTAACCATTAATCATTTTTAATTCTTAATTAATCTAGTTTAATGCTTAAGACAGTTTCATGATTTTGAATATCGGGACTTTGGAGTTGCTAAATGTTGAAATGCTTGCATTGTGAAACTCTGAAACCTGACATTTCAAATGTAGTCTTTAGTGATTTGACTTTTTAACAAGCAGGCGGCTCCATAACTTTTATGAGAATAGGGTGATTTGATTAAAAGGAAGACTTCATCAATGGTGAGAATCGAGTACGCGTTGTTTTTATTTAAACGAGAATGAAAACTATTTAAAGTCTAAAGTTTATAAAAATATGTGTTCCAACATAGGCTCCATCTAGGGATCGCGTCTCTCTGCAAGACGAAGACGAACAGTACACCAAGTGCCTTTATTGGGTAAATGGAGTCATTATTGCATTTTTGTGAAACACATTCGGGAAAATATCATACTGAGAAAAATAATTTCAATCAAAACTTAGAAAACCTTCAAAACACATCAAATTATGACTTTCAGTTAGGCTATTTGAAATTCCTCTTTCTTAAAACTGTATTCGGATTTTCTTAAGATAATCGAAACAACTTTAATCGGTCTACCAGACTTTTTGATTTTGTTCACATCAAGGCAAAATAATTTTAATGATTTAGTCGGGGAGTCCTATGTTGGCTTAGAATGTAAATCTTGTTGAAAGGGAACTAACTACCAGAGTACATTATAATACATGTATTACAACCTTGTAGATATCATAGACATTGCTTCACTGCCAGGGAGCCTGTTCAGTACCCCAATGAAGTTATCTAATTCCCTCATTGAATTTCCTTTCACCACTTCAATTAGTCATTTTTCATTTAATTGATGAGATGAGGGAAATAATTTAATGAATTTCCTTTCATCATCTCTTTTTGGACTAGATGGGGGCAATCATTTACTGAATTTCCTTTCACCATCTGTCTCATATTTTTTTATAAACAAGAAGTGGGGTCAATCAATTTGTATGTAATATACCAAGGACAATATCTGTTTATAATTTAACAACAGAGGTTTGTCAACTCACTTTGATTACTCTGGGTTAATCCTCTTTCAACCTTCAAAACACCTTCACCTATAAGGAAGTTCTCATGGGGAGTTTTTACTTTCCAGGGACTTGCCTTGAGCGAAACTAATCAGTTTGAGTCTGTTAGAAAGGCTAAAGTAGTCAAGATTAACCTAGACATACTTACTTTCAGTTAAATTGAGAGGGGCGTATAACTTTTCATCTAACATTTATTTTAAGACATGTTTATGAGTTTTTAGAGTTAAGACGAAATATTCCCTCTGTGAAGACCAAAAAGGGGGAAAAAGAGAATCAAAGAAAATAAAACTTTATGATGGGTAGGATAAAACAATAAGAGTACTCAAAAGTTCTGTTGCAAGGAGGGTCAATCTCACATAAGCTTTTTCAGATATTCTCGTATTCTTTTAAGACCTTTTATTCGTATTTCATTTTTTATTTTGATATTTTAATTTTATTTAACTCAGAGAAGAATTTTAGGATTAAGCCATAATTCTTATGTTCCTCTCGTTGTTAATCATGTGACAATCTTTATATGGACGAGACTTCCTTCATATTTAGCTAAATCTCTTTGAAAATTTTAACTTGGTTCAATAGGTTAGAAACTGATACCTCAAATTTTCTTTATATTTTCAACTAAGCAAACCACTTATTTATCACCTGTTTTGAGAGAATATCAATGTTCGGAAACGTGTTTCTGATACCTTCTTATCTCTCAATTGTCAACAAGTATTCTGCATAAATATAAACACGAGAAATGTCAGAAACTTCTCCAAAAAGAAATAGTAGCTGTTACTTATTTTTGATATTTCTGTTTTTTGTGAAATCAACAAACCTGGCCATATTTATAGTGAAAGTG
The DNA here is from genome assembly GCA_009831015.1 of Picea engelmannii. NCBI lineage: Eukaryota > Viridiplantae > Streptophyta > Pinopsida > Pinales > Pinaceae > Picea > Picea engelmannii. Next base: position 358,416 of record ML776784.1, on the reverse strand, counting down.
GAAACTTACCAAAGAAATGGAAATTTTGAATCAAAACAAGGAAATCAAACTGGTATATACAGTAAGAGTTTGGAAACATGTTTATTGCATAAAGTGCTTTAGGTAACGCCCTGATCCAGGTGGATATCGGGGGCCACCCACCTTTTCCAAATGGCTCAAAATAGTTTTCTAGCCATTTTGGCAATTTACTATTTTTAGCAGGTTTTCACTTCCGGGGCCATTTTGAGGGCCTAAATGAAGTTTTTTTTTTGAGATAGAGGTTCTCAATGATATCCAAAGGCATGATTGAGCCCCCAAAATGAATCTCCTCGATGATACCTTTCCAACGAGCTATCACAAGCCTAAAACGAAGATCGTATGCAAAAGTTACGACCCGAGGAAGTTGATGCACCAACTTACCCAAACGGGGCCCACATGACTTTTGGCGCTTCATCTCCTAGGGTTAGGTTTTTGGATGTCTAGGACTTTTGGCATTCCCGTTTATTGTAAAAGGGCCTTCAGAGCCTCATTGTAATCATCTTATTGCGAATGCGAGTAGCCGTCACATCTCTTCTCAGAGATAAGCTGCCACCATTCTAGCGAGTCTTTCACTCTGTATTTTTATAGTCTCTGTACATTTATTTGATTAATAGAAATCATGTATTACTGTATATCTATGTTTATGGTTGCATCTCTGATACATTTCTGTTATATTATTGAATATCGACAATATCTCTGTGCATTTCTCTATTACATCTCCGCTCTCATTTCGTGCCGAAAATAATCTGGATCACGCCCGTTGATGGGGGCGTTAAGGACTTTCTCGTCGAGGTTCTCCAACAAGAACAAATTCTTTCCTTCAGAAGCTATGACCCTAAAAGGTCTAGACCAGATGTGATCTAATTTTCCATGTTTTCAGGCGTCCTCCTTCTTGCGTCCCATTTCAAAATGAGGTCGTCAGGAAGGAACTCCCTATCTTTATCCTTTTTATCAAATAGGTCTTTCGTATTGTCTTGGTATTTTTGGATTTTCTCATCCACCTCAGCCCTGTTCTGCTGCACTTCTATTAACTGGTTGATTCTTCTGGTGATATCATTAGGTTCTTCCTTTGAATCTTGCCAGATCTTCATTATCGGTAGAGACAGGTTTAGAGGTAGTACCACGTCAGTCCCGTATACCATTTGGAAAGGGGACATTTCGATCGATTTCTTAGTGCCTATTCGATTCGCACACAAAGCGTATTTCAGATGAACATGCCAGACTTTCCTATTTTTTGTTAGCACCTTTTTGATTATGGTGATTAAGCTCTTATTTGATGATTCGACTAATCCATTTCCCTGAGGATAGTAAGCTGTGGAATGTCCCAGTACAATATTGTACTTTTGACAAAAACTAACCATCGCCATGGATTTGAATGCCTGGGCATTATCTGTAACTATCTTCCGAGGACAACCAAATCTGGATAAAATGTTTTCCTCTTGTTACACATTATTTTCATCACCCTTATGACTGTTAATGATGTAAACCTATTTGTTGCCTTCAGAGGGGTCAGTGGCCTAAATTCATGAAGAAAGAAGGGAGAAGAACTTTTATTGAGAGAAGAAGTTGTATTTTCCTTTGTAAAAACCCTATTAAAGAGGATTTCCGCAGGCTACTCTATACATAGAGTGCGAAAATGCCTGATTTTCGCAGGATGCACCATAGCTAGGCTACAAAGTTTTTGCAGGTTGCACAATAGCTAGGGTGTGACGACTTTCGTACGTGGGAAAAATGAACATTTTCTCGATGCTTTTAGAAGGAGAAGCATATATAGTGAGGTGGCTTCTGAATGGTTTGGATATTACTCACTTTCATGATTTAGTGGGATCATCTTAACCTCCTCACCTTATCCTCTTCAACTTATAAAAGGAGAGGAGCTCTCATGGAGAAAGTTAGCTTGTCTTGGGATTAAGTTAGAGTTGGATTGAGCTTGGAGTTTTTGGAGCTTGTATATTGTCTTTGAGCTTTGCTTTGTCAAGATAGATTGTGAGCAGCTATCAGATCTACAGTCTCAGAATCCTTGGAGAAAGAAGTATGTGGGAAGCGAGGAATTGTTGGAAGGAACCTGACAACATCAAGGCATATGGTTGTATCTTTCTTCCACATTCTTAAACATAGATATACTTTTCTTTCCTATATGAATTTTATTTATCCATATTGTATGATTCCTTGATCACATACATAGTTTCATATCAAATAGACTCTGTTATTCTTGTCTTTGTTGGCTTGTGTTCCTTTGCAGATATTTCTCCATAAGCCTCTTGAAGGAGCTTGGATTTCATTGGAGAAGTCGGATCTTCGATATTTAAAAGGTATGTTCTAGATCCATTTCTCATTTGATAATTGAAATCTAATGAAAGGGTAGTATACAGTCTTGTTTTGTTCTAGTTTCATAGTGAAGCTAGGGGGATTGATTTGTGTCCACACTTAACAATTAGCCTGATAACAATATTGGCGACTCCACTGGGGAACATATTGTTTTCCTAGTTTGTATTGCTTTCTTGCTTTGATTTCTTGGTTTCTGTTTTCTGAGTCACTGGGAGATCAATCTTGATTCTCTGATTGTTAAACTTCACTGGAAAACCTTCTTAATTCTTTAATTTTTTCCATTTTTGTTTGATTTCCACACCTTGCTTTCAAGGACAGTGAGGTGACTTAGGATTTCCGCACCCTACCCATTTAGACCAGTGCAGAAACTTTGCACCCTACCCATTTTTGGTCTGCGATGATCAAGGATTTCCGCATTGTACTAGTCTTCCAACCTGCGAAGATTGTGAATTTTTTTGTTTTTGGTGGTTTTCTCTGCCCAGATCTGTGATGTGGTTCTAGGGTGATTTGTTGGGTTTGATTACAGTCTGCTTGACAAAAAATGAATCTTCTTTCAACCATCTTTGCCTTATTTTTGCTTTGTTTGCTTTTGAAATATTTGATCTCTTCCTTTGAGTGTCTTTCTGTTACAAAACATTATTTTTTCTTTATAATTGTTTGGTGAAGGAACTTTTTCTTTTATTGAATAGTTTGTGTTAAAAGAGAAAATTTGTTTGGGTTGCTTTGTTTTATAGAGATTTTCTATTGCTTTTAGCTATCTTTGAAAAAACAAAATAAAAAAATATTTCTTGCTTTATATTAGATTGGGGTCATCCTTGCATTTGAAGTAGCGAAATTGCATGATTTTTGGCATTTTTGGCCTTGAATTCTAAAATCGTGTATTGGTGTACAATCTCTTTGTCTCATTTCTTGAAAATCTTGATATTGATGAGTTTAATAAAATTTTGGGAATGATAACGTTTTCTCCTTCTCGTAATATAGCTTTCATCGAAGTGAAATATTTGCATTGTTTAGAGTTGGTCAAAACATCATTTAGTCCACGCCATTTTCCTCTTGAGTAACAACAACCTTAAAATAAAGTGCTTATAAAAATTGATTAGACATTTTTATATTTTCTGGTAGCAAACCTACATTAGATTAGTTGTAGGGATTTGGAATAGGTGTGAAAGACAACTTTCCAAAGCTGCGAACACATATAGAATCTTGAGTTAGGGAGCAGTGAAATCCACTTGCTACATTTTGTCCTGGGAATCCCTTCTCACACAAGGGTCAATCACGAGGTTGCATTAAGACTAGAAGAGTTACTCACCCTGCTTTGTTGGTCTTGGTGTAGAGATTGCACATATTATGGGGGTCTCTTGAAGGTATACCCACATTTATGAGTGTAATCCTTTCAAGTTGATTTCGGGCTAGATACCCTGCCCTTGCGCGTGGATTGGACTGTCGACTGTTTCCCCAGAAATCAATGTTGTATTTGGTAACCTTAGTGGCCTATCTCTTTAGGGTATTTACAGGAGGTGACTGTGGAGGGGCAAGTCTTCACAGTACCGGGAATTGACGTTGGCCAAACTCACTCGGGCTCCTTGGAGGGTATACCCACAATTATGTGTGGGAGCTTGCACCAGGGTGTAAGTCCATTAAGAAGGTCGTCAACATAACTTTTTCACCTGATCTATCTCATCCCCTTCTTACTTTGTTCCCGTGACGTTGGATTTCATCACCAGATCGTGTGCTCATTGTGAGAAGTTTTTTTTTTCTTGCTTGCTTACTAGATTTTTAGCGTGTGCTGTTTGTTTTCCCTAGTGGACTCTAGGTTGGATTTTTGTTTTTAATGGCATTAGTTCTCGGAATGACCAATGAAGGAACCTCTGCTCCAGGGGAACCTTTTGTTTTTCCTTCCTATGAAAACACTGGTCCTCCTCACATCGCTACTTTGAGCCTTCTAGGTCTCACAATTGGATTACTGGTATGGTTGTTTTCCACTCAGGTAGTCTCGAATGCAGTTAGTGCTTCATTTGTAAGCACTTCCCCCCAAGAACATCAACCTCATGTTGATCCTTCACCTTCTTCACCAGTAATATCTTCTTCGCCTTCTTCACTTGCAAGGTCTTCTTCCATTTCATCTTCTTCGCCGAGTGAAAGATCTAAAGCTAGTAACTCGGTGGATAAGAAGAAGAAGAAACAAAAGAATAAGAAGAAGAAAAATAAACAAGGGTCCAAACTTCCAACCACTGCTGGACATGTTGGAAAGAAACCAGTTATTGTTAATCGTGCTGGGAGTATTGATGATGTCAAGATCACCCAAACAACCCATAAGCCCAAGTACCTTTGCATTATTTATAAGGGTAGCCATCTTCTTAAGAATTGCCCCGGTTTATCCAAGGTTATAGAAGCATGGTATACACACCCTCGCCAACCCATGTTGTCAACCTCTAAACACCATGTTGATGACCTCCCGTATACTAGTCAAGACACCAGTGGGAAGAATGAAAGTAGAGTCAAGTTCCCGTGTATGTTATGCAAAGGGAGTCATCTAACTCACCTTTGTACTCGTATGGACAAAGCCTCGAAATTACTGGAAGACATGACTATTTCACAGCCCCAACTTCCAGCTGCTTATCGGAAGCTAACTCTTGACCCACCTATAGTTGATGGAATGATCAATCCGGTCCCTTCGTCGGTCAGTCCAGTTGATCATGTAGTCAATCTGGTCACGTACTTAGTTGAACCCATTGACAAAGTGGTCGATCCAATCCCATCTTCGGTCGATCCCACTCTCCTGTTAGAGAGTGAAACCCAAGCGGTCAATCCATTTCCACCCGTCGACCCCATTATCCCCGTGGAAAACGAAACCCAAGTGGTCAATTTGATGTCATTATTAGTCGATCCTACTCTCTCGCTAGAGAGTAAACCTGATACTACCCATGTTTTTCTCGTTGATACAAAATCTACCGTGCCAGGGGGCATTCCTCCTTCTCCTGTGGAACCTCCTCCAAGTAATGAGGCCGTCCTTTTTAATTGGGGTGTGTTAACTGGACCTCGTATTCCCTCTCACATGCCTTTCCATATTACAGTATAGGTTTGTTGTCAGGACGTTCCTCAAACGTTGATAGATGAAGGTGTGTTTGTTAGTATTTTGTCCTCTATTGCTTGGCAAGATTTGGGTTGTCCTCAGCTTGTGCCGGTTACATAGAATTTGTTAGCTTTTAACAGAAGAACCAATCAACCTTTAGGGACCCTTCCTCAGTTTCCTGTAACTTTGGGTGAGAAAACTGTCTTTATTAACATTATGGTAGTCCAAGACCCCTTGTATTTCGCTTTACTCCTTGGGTGGGATTATGTCTATGCCATGAAATCTATTGTGTCCACTCTTTTTTGTGTGATATATTTCCCTCACGATGGAAGAATTGTGACTATTGATCAACTTTCATTCATCGGTCCTGACTGGATGACCTCCCTAAATGGTTCTTATATGCACACGATATCGCCCCCACCACATGTTAATTATGTGGCATTGTCTCCCATGACTTCAACTTTTGATGATTTAGATCCAGTAGTTGACATGGTGATCTCTTTGATTGAGATTTTAGATCATGATCTCTTTACCCATATCGCGGCCCTTGACATGTGTTCCTTCCAGAGTGTGTTTCTTCCATCAAGTGAAGATCTCTTAGAGGCCATGATTGATTTTTGTCCCTTGACATGGTGTCCTTCCATATCACTGTCCTCTTGGAAGCCATGATCAAGAAGAGAGATTTGAGCATAGTTTTCTGATTTCAAGCTCATTAAAAAATGAAACCAGCCTTGAGCATGGTTTTCTGATTTCAAGCTCGTTAAAAAATGAAACCAACCGTGAGGATAGTTTTTGCGTCTCTGTAGCAACCTCATTAAAAAATGAAACCGAGCCTACAATGATTTTTTTTTCATCTCTATAAGAAACCTCCTTAAAGAATGAAACATAGCTTACGAGCATAGTTCTTGTTTCTGTGTCAAGCTCATTAAAAAATGACACAGAGGTCTAGGGATTGAACCTGGATTCTCGAGCATGGTTCTTCTTTTTTGTCAAGCTCATTCAAAAATGAAACAACTTCCCCCTCTCTCTTTGAGGCACTTAGTTTATTGTATATAGTATTTGAAGCTTCTTTTCATCCTCATGTGCCATTAGATGAAATGAATCTTGGGGGAAATGCTTTCAGCCTCTAGACTTCATGCTGAAGTTGAGACGCTAGCTTCTTAAGCTGGGGGCTAAGTACCAACCATCCCTGAATAATGTGTTGGGAAGTTCAAGCATAGTTTTCTATGGTTCAAGCTTGTGTAAAAATGAAACCACCTAGCTCAAGCATAGTTTCCTCTGGTTTGATCTTGTGTAAAAATGAAACCAAGTCCAAGCATAGTTTTGGCTAGTTTTAAGCTTGTGTAAAAAATAAAATCTATCCCAAGCATAGTTTTGTTTTGTTTTAAGCTTGCGTAAAAATGAAAACAATCTCGACCTTAGTCTTTGTTCTTTCTCGTGCTCATAAATCAATGAGAATGTAACCGAGTAGAATTTTATCACTTTTTCGGACTCATAAAGGTTATACGAAAAAGGAACCCCCTAGAGTTCCCTTTAAGATCTTTTCAGACTCTCTAAACATGAAAATATTGCCGAGCGATCTTGTTCTTTTCATGCTCGTTAAAGTATTTTAAGAAAACTAATTTACAAAAAAGGAATTGAGAGAGTTCTCTTTAAGTGTTTTTCAGACTCTCTAAACATGAAAACCCCCCAAGTTTTCTCTCTTTGGACTCATTAAACAAACATTGAAAGATCCATATGGGCCCAAACCACTACTTCTTAGGGTTTGTTAAACATACTCCGAGGGACTCATTCAAAGGATGAGCTTATATATACAAGCATATGTTATCCTCCTCAAGCTTGTGTAAAACTAAAGAGGTACTCGCCAGAAATGGTGGGGGAAAAATTCGGAAAGAAATGTATCTAAACCTGTATTCTATGGAAGAGTCACTATTGAACATGACACCCTTTCGCTCGCTTTGTGTCTAGGTTGGAAAACTCGCTTGTCTCTTGATCATACTCCTTTATAAGATTACAAATTGGTCTGTGATCCCTGTTGTTGAGTCAGTGTTTCCATGATAGTTGTCATGTCATCAATATGTTCAAAGAGAAGTTCAACCCAAAAAACCTTCTATTGCGTCGGTCTTTTCTACAATCCTTAAGCCTTTTATTGCGTCGGCCATACCTGAGTCAGTCTTGAGTTACTGGTTACTCTGATATACATCAAATCTTGTTTCCTATTTCGTGTCATTGATGGGGATACATTAAGGCCCTCCTGTGACGAGTCTTTTCCTGTCGACTTCAGCTCATTATCTAGGAATTAGACTTAGAAACTAATTAGTACCTTGGAACTTGCATGCCTCAATGACAGGTTTCCTCACTTTTGACAGTGGGTTTTCATCATTGACCTCTGATCGAGAGATTCCGTCGAGTGTTCAAATTCAGCTCATTAAATCACATTCGTTGGATTGTACTAGAGTACCTTGGGAGTCATTGAAATTAATGGTGATTTCCCTCACACTTGTTAATGATATACACTAATGACCGATAATCAAGTGGTTTCCACCATGTTCGACTTCAACACATTTATTCACATGGTTAGATTCGTACTATAGAGTGGTGGAGATGAAGACCCTGAATCTTTTCTCATAGATTCAGGTTGCATTGGAGTATATTCAGTTTGTGCTGTTGCATAGATCCAAATTGTATGTCTCATGGCTATGTTCAAATTTGAGTCTTTAACACATAGATCCACATTGTATTTTTGGTGGCTATGTTTATATTTGAGTCATAATGGCATGGATCCACAGTGTGTGTTTGGTGGCCAGGACCTATCTTACTTAACATGGATCTTTGCATGTCGGCATCTATGCTTTGAGTCATTTGTATTCTGAGTATGGGAATGCCTACCTCAGTGATGATATATTATTGTACTGTATTTCCTTGTTTGTTGGCAGGTTTCCAACTGACATGTTCCTTGTTCCCTACACACACTCGACAAAGTATTTCAGCTATCACTCTATTCTAACTTCATATGGGGGGCTCTCTGTTACACATTATTTTCATCACCCTTATGACCGTTAATGATGTAAACCTATCTGTTGCCTTCAGAGGGGTCAGTGGCCCAAATTCTTGAAGAAAGAAGGGAGAAGAACTTTTACTGAGAGAAGAAGTTGTATTTTCCTTTGTAAAAACCCTATTAAAGAGGATTTCTGCAGGCTGATCTATACGCAGGGTGAAAAAATGCCTAATTTCTGTAGGCTACACCATAGCTAGGCTGCGGAGTTTCCACATGTTTCACTATAGCTAGGGTGCAGTGACCTTCGTATGTGGGAAAAACGAGCATTTTATCGATGCTTCTAGAAGGAGAAGCTTCTATAGTGAGGTGGCTTCTGAATGGTTTGGATCTTACTCGCTTTCATGATTTAGTGGGATCATCCTAACCTCCTCACCTTATCCTCTTCAACTTATAAAAGGAGAGGAGCTCTCATGGAGAAAGTTAGCTTGTCTTGGGATTAAGTTAGAGTTGGATTGAGCTTGGGTTTTGTAGCTTGGAGTTTTTGGAGCTTGTATATTGGCTTTGAGCTTTGCTTTGTCAAGATAGATTGTGAGTAGCTACCAGATCTACAGTCTCAGAATCCTTGGAGCCAGAAGTGTGTGGGAAGCGAGGAACTGTTGGAAGGAACCTGACGACATCAAGGCATCTGGTTGTATCTTTCTTCCACATTCTTTAATACATATATACTTTTCTTTCCTATATGAATTTTATTTATCCATATTATATGATTCCTTGATCTCATACATAGTTTTATATCAAATAGACTCTGTTACTCTTGTCTTTGTTGGCTTGTGTTCCTTTGCAGATATTTCTCCATAAGCCTCGTGAAAGAGCTTGGATTACATTGGAGAAGTCATATCTTTGATATTTAAAAGGTATATTCTAGATCCATTTCTCATTTGATAATTGAAATCTAAGGAAAGAGTAGTGTACAGTCTTGTTTTGTTCTAGTTTCGTAGTGAAGCTAGGGGGATTGATTTGTGTCCACACTTAACAATTAACCCGATAACACCTCTAAGAAATTTATCACCACAGAGTCTGTAGCGTTTCTGGTCGGAATGGCCTCAACCCCTTTAGTGAAATAATCTGTAGCGGTCAAGATCCATTTATGTTGTGCGCTTGAATGTGGATGAATTTCTCCAATAAAATCCAAACACCACTATTGAAATGGAGCTTCCGTCTTGACTGGGGTCAAGGGTAGTGCAGGGATTTTTTGTTTACCTGAGAATAATTGACAGGGATTATAGGTTTTGAATTTAGCATTCACATTTGTAAATAACTTTGGCCAATAGTATCCATCTCTTAGGATCTTATAAGCTGTCACCCTCTAGGCGTGGTTTCCTCCACACATCCCTTCGTGAAACTCATTTATGACATTCTTTGTTTCAGATTCTGTTAGGAATCTCAATAAACATCCCAATGGGTCCTTCCAATACAACTATCTGTCAATGATACAATATTTTACCGCGTGCAACTTTAGTGTTCTTTCCTTGGAAGGAGCCATATCACTCAGGCACTGTAGAGTCAAGAGATATGAAACTATGTCGCTATACTAGGCAGAGGAAGAGATTTTTTCTTGGATCTCGGTTGCGGGTATAGTGACATCAAATTTGTCTATGTATGGAAAACCTTCGTAAGCTTGCAGATGATTTATCCTGAGTGCTCTGAAATTTGATTTGGCTAATAGCTTAGACAGGCCTTGAGCTTTGACAAGTTTTGTTGGTTTGACCTCAAGATCAAATTCCTAGATCTTGGGAAGCCATCGACCTCTCCTATCGTCACTATCAGGTTGAACCAATATATCTTTAACTAAACTGGTAGGTACATATCCAATTACTTTAGAATGTAGCACATAGGTCCTGAAAGATTTTAGGGCTTTCACTATTGCATATGCTTGCTTTTCCAGTATGTCATATTTCAACTCTGCGTCTTTGAGGCTTTTGCTAAAGAATGCTATCGGTTGTTTGAACCCTTCCTCTTTCTTCTATAGGAGTACAACTGCAATCGTATGTTCGGATGCGAATGAGAAAATCAAGAATTCTTTCATGTAATCAGGACTGGCCAACACAGGTGCTTCCCCTATAACTTTCTTAATACGTTTGAAGGGCGCTTTAGCTTCAGTTGTCCATTTGACCTCGCTATCCTTTTTTAGCATATCTGTAATTAACTTTACAATTTCAGCGAAGTTCAAAATGAGTATCCTTAAAAAGTTTATTTTTCCTAAAAATGATTGGATTTCCTTTCTATTCCTAGGAATATTTATTGTATCGATAGTTTCAACCCTTTTTGGGTTGATTTAAATTCCATTTCTAGATACTATATGGCCCAAGAGTTTACCTTCCTGCATTGCAAAATGAGATTTCTTGGGGTTCAGAGACAAACTGAATTTTTGACATTTCTCGAATGTTTGTTTGAGTTCTATTAAGTGCTCTGCATCAGATTTAGAAACATGGTTAAATCATCAAGATAAATGACAACAAACTTATCCCTTTCGTCGACGAAGGCAATGTCCATTGCTCGTTGGAAAGTGGCTCCTGTGTTCATCAGAACGAATGACATTTTATCATACATGAAAGTACCCCATGGGGTAGTGAATGCAATTTTTTATTTATCGTCCTCGTGGACTGCAATTTGGTTATAACTTGAAAATCCATCAATCATGGACATTCTATTAGATCCGACCACTTTTTCCAAAATATGATCCATTTTAGGTAGTGGATAATTATCTTTGAGGGGTGATCTATTTAAGTTCCTGAAATCCATGCATAGTTTGATTTCACTACTTTTCTTCTTGACTGGGACTAAATTGGCTACCCACTCGGAATATCTTAGTGGAATGATGATTTTTTCATCCAAGATATTCTTTACCTCTCTTTCTATCATAGGAAACAATATATGATTTATTTGTCTAAGCTTCTTCCTGAAAGGTTTGATGCCTTGCTTTAAAGGGATCTTATGTTCGATGACCGTGGTATCATAAGTTCTCAATTATTCATAAGACCAAGCGAAGACATCTTTATATTTCTTGAGTAAATCGACATATTTTATTTTCATTTTAGTTGGAAGGTATTTAGATATCTTTACCAGCTTAGGAGTTTCCTTGGTGCCTATATTACAATCTTCAACCTCTTCAGGCTGAGGTTGCAAAGTAGACTTTAGGGGAATATCATCATGATCAAATAATCTCTCTAAAGAAATCAAACCTTTTGGGATCTGATTTTTTTTCCAGTACCAACATGTGATGATTAGCAATCTTATCCTGGAACTCCCGAGGATCTTCACCTTCTTGCATGACCCAAGCAGAGTCATTATGATTTTCCTGATCAATGTGTGTTTCGAAAAATTCATTGACCATTTCTAAAAATTGTTTGATCTGTTCATCATCTTCAAATACCTGCCAGTGTTGAACATTATTCGGTATTGAAGGCCTATGCCTCATTTCAATATGGTACTTTAGCTTCAAAACCATAGGTGGCATGAAAGTCGCAACTGCTTTCACTAGGGAGTCGACTTGTTGATTTTCTGCCCTGGGAATATAATGGATATTGAATGATGAGAAAAAGTTTTCTATTATATCTCAGGTGCAATTCCTGTACAAACTTAACCTTGGATGTTTGGCCTGATACTGCTGCCTAATTTGTTTTACAATCAATTCTACATCACTGTAAACTATCATATTTTCAATTGTCAACTTTCTGGCAGCCTCTAATCCTAAAACAAGAGCCTCGTATTCACATACATTATTAGTATAGTCGATGTCCCATTGCAATATATATGAGAAAGGAATAACAAATTCATCATCGGGTGCCACAAACAATACCCTAGCTCCTGATCCTTCCCACAATGAAGCACCATCAAAATACATCTTCCAAACTCCTACACTATTTGTATTTTTATTTGTTTTTTCTATTTTTTGTTTTTCTTCTTCTATATAATTTTATTTTGTACATTCATCTAAAATATCATCAAGTGATAATATACAGTTCCCTAAATCTTGATCATCGACATATACTAGATAGTTATTTGGGTTTTGTGGGTCACTTACAATATATGCCAATATCGTCTCCCTGTACAGATGGGTGAACTGTTCGCCGAAGATCGGGATCATGGCATAAGTCATATCCAGTTGCAGAGATCCTCCAAGTTTAGCACCCCAAGATTTGGACAACAACATGCCATACTTTGCAGGAACATCAACAACAACTACATCCATGAAAATACTTTTCACATGGATCTGTGCAAGATTAACTACTAAATCTTTAATCATGCCGAGACACTTAAATTTTCTTGAATCGAAAGAATACAAGTCTCAGTAGAGTCTAGTAACCTCGAGGCCTAGTTTTTCCATAATGGATGGGAATTAAGTTGTGTGAGGCTCCAGAATCCAACATACAATTATGTAGCAAATGATCATGCACTGTCAGCGTGATATAAAAAGTACCGAAAGGATATTTGGCATTTTCAATATGCGGACCAAACATTATAGTAGGATTATCATCTTCCAAATTAATAGAATCCGCATGACTTTCAGTATCCGAGAAATTAATCATCTTGGCAATTTATTTTCTGTACATCGGAGTTTTTTCCAGTTCAACCAGAAGTACCAAAATTTTAATTTTATTGATTTCACTTTCTATATTGAAACTTCCAATCGTCTTTTCGACTTCCCTGAATGGTATCTCTGTGTCTCTTTTTTCTATTCTATTGGTTTGTGTTGCATTTGTTTTGTCCGTCTTTGTCTTGGTATCTCGCGTCTCAACTTTCTTTGTTTTGGTTGTTATATTTTCAGTGGATGGTTGAGAGGTCCCATTCTTTTTACTTCTTGACAAAATTTTCTTTGGTGGATCAGTTGTAATTTTTTTATCTCTAGGCCTTAAATTATATTTTTGTTGGAGCTCAGCCATTATAGAGTCGACGATTCCTTGATAATTAGAGTCCCCATATTATTTATACTTACCTCATCTCCAAACAATGGTTCTTGATCTAAATACCTTTCATAATCCTGTCTGATCAGGTGAGGTTCTTGGTCATTATTAATGAAGTTGCCTATATCTTCATCAAATCCCTCAAAATCTTGTGTATCATCACTTTGCATAAAGTTTTCTGTTTTGAAAGGAGCTTTGATTTTCTGATCCTCATTTTTTACTGGTCTCTGCTGGGTTTGTGGATTTGGATTCCTTTTGAAGTCTTTCCTAGCAAAAGGATCAGGCTTAGCCTGGTCTAATTCCATTTTGGAGATCTTGTTTGATATTTCTTTTATTATTTTGGCCATATCATCCATTTTGTCCTCAGTGGAATTCTCATATCCGAAAGTTCCAACTTGCTCCCTGAAGTGCTAAGTGTCTTTGTTTCCTGTTTCAAACTTCGCTTTTAGTTTACCAGATGCCATCATGTTTGACTCAATTTCGATGGCGTCGTCTTGCATTCTGGTGAGGTCAACATATCTCCTTTCTCTCAAAAGCAGGGCAAAGTCTAGCTCGAAATATCCTGTGAAAGTTACTTTAGCTGCAGGCTGTGAGGGTTTAACTTCTGCCAGCATTTTGTGATAAATTTTATTAAATATTTGAATGAACTCTAAGAATGACTCTGAATTATTTTTTCTCAAAGCCCCAAATTCTGTCAGGGAATACAAGTGATCTTTTCTCTCTCCCCACTGCCTCAAGAAGGTGGTTTCTAGTGCGTCATAAGATGCTATATATCCCACTGGAAGTCCTTGAAACCAAAGTCTTACTTGGACTTCAAAGGTTTGCACCAAAATTATCGAATGAACATCCTCATGCTCAATGCTGAGGATATCTGCGAATTGATCAAAAAAGTTTAAGTGCTCTGTTGCCGTTAAATCTCCCTCTCCTGTGAACTTTGGTAAATTCTTCATGTAATTTTCAGGTAGGTCATTAAGGATAAGGGGAAGGGATAGAGGAGCATATCTGGTAGCTACTTTGGCAAAGATCCTAAGAGGGGGAGGTGGTGTCCCTTGGCCGCCTCCTCCTCTGGCACCAGCTCTGGCGCCACCTCCGACACCACCTTCGGCACCACCTCCTCCAATTGCATCCATTTGAATGTGAGGGGATGAACTTTGAGAGATGAAAAGGGGTTTTTTGTAAAATTGTAGTGTCCCTTCAACTACTTTAGAATGGGGAGAATGAATTTCTAGAGACAGATTAGTAGGAGACAAAAAGTATGAAAAAGGGGAAAAAGGGAAATGAGGGTTGGGTTCTTTGGACTTATAGGATATATAGACAGGAGAACCAACATGAGTTGAATCGGGATACGTGATATACTCCTCGAATTTTCGTGGAATAGAAACCTTTAATTTGGGGATCTGTGAAATAAAAGTGGGTATCAAAAGGGGTCCTTTAACTTTATTAGTAGAGGGGAGAGTCGAAACGGTCTTGGCTTTTATCTCAGGTAAAAACGGTTTGGGGTTTATAACTTCAGTTTCAAGTTTATTAGTTGATGTATCTCCGAAGTGGCTTTGTGTGTAACCCTCTTGTGAGGTTGAATGTTCAAGTGGAACCTTAGCATTAGTTTGCACAACTTTGGGTTGGTAAACCTTACTTGTGGATGCAACAACTTGCTTGGGGTTTCCCCTTGGTCTTAAAATTTTTTCGGGATTAGTTACAAGAGTATTCTGTTGTTCGTCAGAGTTCTTCATGGTATTATTTCTACCGAATGCCAGGTTATATATTGTGGAGTCGCCAAGTGAAAGATAAAGCCTTAATATAGTATTCAATCCTTGTTCACTATCAAAGACATGATATTACCTTGTCGTTCTTCATAGGGAAAAATAACTTCGTATCTCTATCTCGACAACAATGCCAAAAAGATGTTGTTCCTGAGATTACACTTAAGGATTAGAAGCGTAATGTCAAGGCATCATAAATATAAATTTTTTATTTTAAGAAGTGAATTTTCTTCTGATAATTATATAAGACTTAATTCCTCAAATGAAAATAAAAACATAACAGTACAAAGGCTGTAATTTGTCGTCCGAGTCGATTTATAAAATCAGGTGAGGTGAGGGAAACTTACAAAACTGTTAAACAAAACATGGCATCAATGCAGAGATGAATCTTATTCTATTTACACTAGAAGAAAATAAAGCATGCACTCTTGAAAGGATATAAGATTTAGTTATCCAAGTAGCTTACATGTCTTGTATTTACTGACAACAAATACAAAGGAAAAATTGTTTGCTTAACGAACAACTAGTTTGGTGTGATTACAGTAGCCGTGTTACTAAATTGTAAACACTCACTTATCAAAGAGACATTTAAAGAAACAAGAAATATGGAGTACAAAGAGGAAACATAACTCATACTGCACAAAGATTGGAATCTATGTCTGTGCTTGTATTAATTCTCACAAAAGGATATTTTTTCCTAATTACATTCGACAAGAAGCAACCTTTGTTCAATATTTGAAACATGTATTTATACAAAAGGTTCTCAACCCTAAGCGGTTGGAATTATCCTTATTTCTAAAATAGTAAAATTACAAAATGTAAAATATGAAACACTTCACTTGCATCTCCCTTGTATCTTCACTATGCTGGCAGAGGCGTTTTGCCTTTTTGTTCTGTAGCTCAGAAATAGCTGGTCTTATAATCATGATCTGTACAAATGATGTGTACAGGTTATCTCATTGGTTCCCAGAAGTGCTGACTTTTCCCTACTCAACACATTTGACACACATGCCCACGAATTGTACCACCAATCTGGATGGCTCTGTTAAATCGTTTGCCTCAAACATATATAATTTCTTTTCTAAGTGAGCCAGTCTGCCTTCGATTCTCCTGCATTTTGAAACTATAGAATGTAGCTACAGACTGGGCTTCACTAGCCACCTATCTATCTTAGTAATATCAATCTGTTTTAATTGCAAGATTTCAGCCCAAGCCTCTTCCATGTTTGTCTTGATATTAAGTTAATGCTTGGATATATCAACTTGTCCCAATACTTCAGAGATATTATCTTTTCCCAGGCCTAATGACTCTTTGTCAAGTGAATGAAAAGTTTCTTCACAATCCTTCTTCACTTTCTTAGCCAATCTTTTACTTTCAGCTATGTTAGTCTCCCAAGTCTTCAGTATTATATCGTCTCTGGTTTTTTCCGAGGGAGACTATATGGAGACCATAGATACTCCTTCTCTTGCCAATGCCACAACTGCTTCTTGGAAATTGGACCGAGAAACAATAACCTCTCTCTCCTTTAAACCAATGTTATTTAAGGATTGGTCAACCACTTGAAAATGATTTTGGACAACTTCTACCTTAGTGAAAAGGATTTGCTGTGCTGATCCCATCTTTTCACAGACCTCTAATGCCTTCGCTTGGAAAACTATCATATCTACAATTTAATTTTTAGTCAAGTTTATTCTAGCATGTAGTTGTTTTACGAACTCTCCCTGCTGAAAGGCCCATTCTTTACTCGCCTGTGCATTCTTGTGCATTTCGTCGAGATTGGATTTGAGTTGCAGGATTTCCTGTGTATCAAAAACTTTAATCTACTCAAAAATCTTTTTCATCGTACTCCTGACGTCCTTCTCTATAGTCTTTAATTTGTCCTGCAACTGGCTCACCAACAGATCCTTCTGCTTCAAGTTCTCCTTCAGGTTTCCCACTGAAAACTAGTTTGTTGTTGCAAAATCTCCCAGCAAGCCTGCAACATTTGTAGCGAAGTCTTCTTATTCTAGGGCCTACCCATCCAATAGCACCCCATGCTTCTTGACAGTCACACCATCCCTTTGATGTGTTTCTCTCCTTACTACCACCCTTCTCTTCTTACTGAAGAATAATTCTGAAGGAGGCATCTCTTCTGCCGAAATAGGTATAAGATATTTTATGAATACAACTTCTGCACTTGGGTTCCCTCTACTTAATTGTAAGGGTGTGAAATATTGGATAGGAATTCCTATCTCAGTGGATGGTTTCTTACCGACTGTGTCAGTAGCTGGTTTACCCGATGTGGACAATGGCTTTTATTCACCCTTTTTTATCAAGGCCTTAGTCTGAGTTTCAACGTGATCACTTGGTGGATCTGTCAATGTGGTGTCTTCCTTTTGAAATCCAGCAGAGAAAATGTACCAATCTGCAGGGGGAAGGCATGCCATATCCTTTTCTGTACTGCTTTCATCTCCTTACTAATTCCACCATGCACAGTTTGATGTGCTACTTCGTGGCACACCAGTCGATCTGGTAAAAATTCAAGTAGAGCATGTGGAGGAATTGAACAACCAAAAACCCTAATATAGGATAAATGCTCTTCAATGTACCAATCAACTATCTCTCCTAGATTATCCACTACTTTGTTAGGAATCCTGAGGGTGGGAAACCATATTTAACGGTATGCATCGACACCACCACCCAGTTACATATTTCATAGAAGAAATCTTTTGCTTTATCCTCCCAGAGTTTCGAATGATAAACATGTATGGGCTCAACACTAGTTGGAGTCCAACTCCAGCCCATCAGAGGAAAAGGTGTCATAAAACAGACGACGTCCATGATATAAGACGTCATTAAGAATGGGACAGGTTTCCCCTTGGCTTTTCATAACTGGTATTTTGTAATCTCCCTAACCAAACTATCTAACAACATCTTGCCCCAATCAAAATAATACCCCTCTGCCACCATGTGCATAATATGCACCCATTGTAACAAGAAATGGGTTGTGTTTTCCCTCCCATAGAGTCTACACATCATCATTTCTATATACATTATGTGAGGCTCTAGTGAAGAGACTGTGCATATGCGATGGGATTCAACTCTGATCTTCTTAGGGTGAGAGTACTAATCCTTAATTAAGTCGGGCAGGTTTTTTCCATATTGGACACATTCCTTCTTGTCAAAGTCTACTAGGAAACTGGCAGTGTAAATGAAATTGGGTGCTGGAGACAATTTGTACATTAACTGTAAATGTTCTGGCTGGAAATACCCAACTGCGACCTTTTGTGAATTCAATATAGTCCTGGTCGGGATATCAACATTTTCTAGCGCCCAACTGACCATATCATTGTAAGGCAGGAGTCTAGGCCTCATTGCTATCTTATGTAACTCTGATTGGGCCAAAGTT
This sequence comes from Picea engelmannii, assembly GCA_009831015.1. NCBI lineage: Eukaryota > Viridiplantae > Streptophyta > Pinopsida > Pinales > Pinaceae > Picea > Picea engelmannii. Next base: position 339,887 of record ML776784.1, on the reverse strand, counting down.
TTGTATTTGGTAGCCATGGTCTCCGTCTCCTGGTCACCTGAATCATTCGGGCAATTGACCAATTCATACTGTAGAATATTGAATACTTGCATCCAGGATTTAATGGCGTCTATGCTTTTGGGCGAGGTGTTGGAAATGACATCTGTGTTCTGGCTCGAACTTTCACCAGGCGCTTTAGTTACTTTTTCGTGGAGCCATGGTATCAGGCCATAGAACTCTGTTATCTGTCAGAGGGAATGCGCAAAATTATTTATCTTGAAAACTTGTTGCTCACTAAAAATGCACAATGAAATTCAAATTCAATACCCTTTTCCTTTAATTGCATCGATTAACGAATACCTCTACTGATGAAACATTTACTTTCCTTAATGAATAAGATTTAGGCGATGGTCCATGATCTCATTTGGAATGATTTCCGTAAATCAATTATTAATGTCATTAATTTTCGGGAAAAGCACAATTGAAATTTGAATTTATCAAAGTCATTATTCAACGAAGGATTAATCATGTGATAATCATCGTTAATGCACTAGTTAATCACACTTATCGTTAAGTAAATTTCAGAATTTCGGATCTCGGGATATCCTATAACATTTCAAGGTATGACTTCCGAAACGCAAAATCGCGATGTGATTAGTTAACTTTTTTTTTTTTTTTTTTTTGACAAGAACGGTTATGTTGCATTAATCGGCTTTCTGGCAAGCCAGAATCAGAAAATTACATATCTGAAGAAGGTTGGTGACCTCTAACAGTGCTGCCAACCTGCTTGTGAATATCCTGGGAAACCAATCCCATTTGCTACTTAAGCTAATTCGAAAAAATGACAAAATTTGCATACATGAGTAAATTCTCACAAATTGTGAGCATAGTAGAAGACAGAAGCAAAGCATTAAACCGAGGGGGATGAAGATTTCCTCTTAATGTAGGGATCCAACTTTCTCTGTGAACCTAACGAAATGTTAGAGGCTGCCTCCTTTTCTCTGCGCGCTTTATTGGTCTTTCGCCCTCGGGTGAGGGGTGGGGACGGAACTGAGTTGTCTTCAGGTTCAGAAGTTTCCGCGGAGCCTCTAGGGGGGACTGAAACAACCAGATCTGCAGAGGTAGAAAGTTCCGGAGCTGAAGCCCGAGTTTCTTTTGCTGCCATTGTTTCTGGGGGGGTGGAATCCAGAAGGCTTTCGCCTGCCGGGGGATCATCCTTAACTGTTGTTGCTTCTAGATCTAGGGCTTCATCATCCTTCAATGCGTCAAAGCTGTTTTTATTTTCTAGAGTTGCCTCTGTTGCATGGGTGGCCTTTGGGGCCTGGGCTAGCGGATCCTTTCGCCTTGGCTGCCGTCGTCGGTTAGTTACTGGCTGAAAATCATCTTCTTTGACTGGCCCTGACTCCTTAGGGGATTTGGGGCAGCTTTTTGCGAAATGACCGTAAGCATGGCACCGGAGGCACTTAAAAGGAATCTGCTCGTAGTCCAGCTCCTGGATGTGGCACCATTCCCCCAGGGAGAGCTTTATAGCATCCGGAAGTCCTTTCTCGAGATTAACCTCAACGCAAATACGAGCGCAGGTATACTGATCCCCCCTCGGCTCCGCCCTGTCCAGGAAACGCCCAAGCTTATTTCCAATTTCCTCTAGAGAGCTTATCCCCTAGAGATGCAAGGGAAGGTGAGGCAGCCTGACCCAAATAGGCGCTGCTGTGATCTCATCTCCGGGGTTGAAGTCAAGAGTCCAGGGGGATAAGAACAACCCTCTCGCCCCCATGAAATAGGGTCCAGATCTGAACACTAGATCACGGTCCTCTTTCCTCGTGAAGCTGAAGATAAAGAAACCCCTGCCTACTGCGCACAAAGAAACTTCTCCCTGTATCAGCATCTTCCATCGATCATCCATCCATGCCTCCACTGTTTTGGGGCTTGGCCATAACCCCGTGAACTTTCCGATGAGGGCATTTTCTACCAGAAGGAGGGCAAGCTTGCAAGGGTCCTCGGGAGATAGATCCAAAGAAGGGATCTCCTCCATCTTCTTAACAAAATTAGACGAGAGAGGAGGCTTGGATTTTGGTCCTGCTGAACAGATTAACTTTTTGAAAGCCTCCAATGGATCTATTCCCTCGGCGATCTGGACTGAGGCCATCGTAATAGTCGGCGACTACCAGCAAAGGCGGAGCAAGTCGCAGAGGTCACTTCTCCAAACGTATGCAGGAAACCGCAGGCAAGAGGCTCTACGGCCCTGTACCTAGTCGCTTCTATAGTCAAGACGCACCCCTCCACAAGAAGACTGGCAAGTCGCAGGGGTAGGCGAGCCCACTATTCCAAAACGCGTGCCAAACACGCAGGCGAGAGGGACGCTCTGAAAACCCAAACGGAACCCCTGCAACTTAAAAATCAACCTGGATACGAACCAAATCCGTCCTGAAGCGATTTAGACCTCGATTTGAAGGTTATTCTCTGCAGATCGTTACCCAGAACACGCCCACCACATCGCCCAACGCAACATGCTGAGAGAGCTATGGGAATCTGGATCAGCGCCCCTGCAAACGAAATCCGAACGGTGGCGGCTAGGGTTTGGGCCCTAGCCGTATTGGCATTTTCCTCGGCTCCATTCTCATATCACCCCTATACTGGCCGATGTGATTAGTTAACTTTAATCATGTTTAACCCTTTTAAATAATCGTGATTAACCTAAGACAATTTCGCAATTTTGGATATCGGGACTTTGATAGTCGCTCGAGGTAGGACCTCGAAACATGAAATTGCAATATGATTAATTAACCGTTAATCATTTTTAATTCTTAATTAATTCAATTTAATGCTTAAGACAGTTTCACGATTTCAGATATCAGGAATTTGGATTTGCTACATGTTGAAATGCTTGCATCGCGAAACTTTGAAACCCGACATTTCAAATGTAGTATTTAGTAATTTGACTTTTTAACGAACAAGCGGCTCCATAAATTTTATGAGATTAGGGTCGTTTGATTAAAAGGAAGACTTCATCAACAGTGAGAATCGAGCGCACATTTTTTTTATTTAAACAAGAATGAAAACTATTTAAAGTCTAAAGTTTATAAAAATATATGTGTTCCAACACCTATCAATCAACGACCATTCCAAATTCTTCTTATGTAAAGGTATGTGGTCAAGGTCATCCTCTAGCCCCGCCACCCTCTGCAATTATGCTTGTGAGATCAACCAAAGCATATGCCATTCGAATTGCAACAACAATTGTAGGACCTATCATTGCCTTGATTACTATCCAGATATGCCTCTGGTTTATTTTTTGTAGAAATAATCCGAGGTTTAGATTTGGGTAGTTACCATCCCAATACACACTTCTGGAATATGATTATGGTGCCCATAGAGATGGTATCACTCACACCCACAGTGTTGAAATAGAAACCCACCATGCCTACATCTCTAATGCCTTCCTTGATTGCCTCCACTAGCTTGGAACAAATGCATATTGCAAGTATTCCCCTCATACCATCATGGGTGAACTCCCTTGCTGGCGATGAAACCTAGTGCATTTGGTTTCGAACATGTGCTCGATGCCTCATTTTTTAAAATTAATTTTGTGGGATATATCCCACATATCCCACATTGTCGACATGAAAATAGGTAAAGGTGTTTATATGCACAAGCTCTCCTAGTCACATTTGACGTGTAGTGCAAAGAAAGGCTCCCTTATGGGCTTCTCTTTCATGTAGCTTGGTGCTTGGTGCTTGTGCTCTAGGATTTAGGTGCTAGGTACTGACTTGTGTTGTGTGTTGGTGTAGGTTCTTGAATTGGATTCATAATATAGCCCTTGGTGTTGGGCTTGAATTTGGAAATTGGCCTTCGTGCTAATATTTGTACTGAAATAAACATAGGCCCTGTAATAAACCCGAGGGCATAAAATTGATTCTAAAATCCAAAATTGGCTAATAAAACCAATTTTTATTTTTATTTTTTACCCATCATAACTTAAACCTTGCATATGAGCCTGAAAAAAATCATAGCACCTTGCAACAAATCAAATTTTAAGCCAAATTTATAAAAAAATTGCATGTGATAACATTGGCTCCAATTGGGGATGCTGTCCTCCCTGCGAGGCAGTAAAGAACTCGTAGATCATGTGCCTGATCCATCCCTGCCTCAACCCTATGATATATGCAACCTGTAATATGTTTTTCCACCAACTTATTTTTCAACTCAGCCAAACCAAACTGAAACTACAAACTGAAAAGTGCTGAAAGAGATGCTCTCCATGCTGAGCTTATTCACACTCCTACCTACTCTAAGTTGTAATAAAAATTGTTGAATCAAGTAATGAAAACGTGTCAATGGAGCCAATCCAACAACTGTTCAAGTAACTGGATCCTTTGATCATGCTTCAACAAAAGGCAAACTAAACAATGTAATGGAAAAAACAACTCACAATACCTTTTGTTTCCATAGTAAAAAAATAGCTGAAAATTTTGGCAGAAAAAACTTTCCATATACTTAGCTACAAGATCATAGAAGGTGTGTTCTGTTAGATGACTTTCAAGATATCCTTCAATTTGATCATTATGTGTTCTCTCTTTTCCATCATCTGGTTTCAACTACGAGTCATAAAACCTAGCCTTATTCTCAAATCATTCGTCAATATTGACAAATGAGGGAAATACTACCTCCTCTTGTCTTGGTTGGAAAAGGATTTCAAAAGACTGACTCTGATATTGGACATTTTGGGATTGAATTTGAATCTCTAAAACCTCAATATCTTTTTCAAGTTTTTAAGCATACTCCTCTAAAAAGTGGATTTTGTTTTCGGAGATACATTTGCATGACTTTAAATAAGAAGACAACTAAAAACAAATTTTCCTCCACTTCATCCTCAATGTACGTAGCTTTCCATTCCATGAAATTTGGAATAGAAACATAATCTGCTGCAAATTCAGTCTTTTCCATCCATGTTTCCAAAAAAATAACCCAAAAAAATGAAAAATATCTTATAGATTTGGTGGGTAAACCATCTGCCCAACTTCTACATTTTCCTTGGAATGAATCATGAAACAATCTAAGGAAAAAATCTTCATGTTTGACTCTAAGAAGCTCAGTAAATTCATGGAAATTTGATATATGCTTCAAAGTCAAACTCAAATCCTCACCATTAAATTTTGGACCATTCCTTAAATTATATCCATCCTTGGGTAAAGTATTTGGAAAACCATAAATGTGTGAAAAGTCCAAACATGCATACCTTAAAATAATTGTAGCAACATCTGAGTTCTTCATCAAATTGAGTGGAGTCACTAGTACCTTCTTCAAGATTTAAAACCTTCAGACAGAAGAGTCACCATTGATATTCTAACATATGGATACAACTTATAATGGAGTCGCCAGGTGGATGATTTACAGCCTCCTTGTGTCTGACTGTTTTCCACCATCAACAATCAAATATGAACTTTGTCGTTTATCCCAGGGAATATTTCACCTTCGCTACCTGGCAATGATGCCAAAATGTTAACACTCGGAAATTCCTTTGGGTTGTATCAAAGAAACCCAAGGTAACTGTTTCAACCAAATTTAGATTGTATTATGACCTATACAACCAGAGAGGGATCTCTCAAATGTCTAATGACTAGAAATAACTCAAAGGATTCATCAATAAGCACACATAGGTCAAATTCTGGTATAATATAGGTTTTGTTTCATTTTTAAAGGGTTGGTAAGACAAGAAAGACAAGGAAACCATTGGACAATGGAGTCAAATTCTGAAATACTATGAAGATTAACACAACTATGTATTCCTGAGGGAACAGAGGCAAAATAAGCACACCTTTTTAGCAAATAAACAATATTGAGATGATGGCAAGACAGAAATAAGAAATCCCATTACAAATGAGAGCATATAATAAGGATGGATTCCTAGTTGTAACTTTAGAAGAAATAACATAAAGGTTGATTACAATGAAAATAGCACCTAACAAAGGGTGAATTCTAGACCTACAATCATTAAAGCATGACACCTGCATTAACTACATGAAGGGAGCATCTATCAAGGATAAATTCTGATCATTTACTCTTAGCTATGCTTATAAGAAAGAACATAAGGGAAATGAATGTGAACTGGGGAAAAACACACTGAAATGGGACATTGTGATGAATCTCTGCTATAAGAAAACACCCTCTTCTTCTATTAAAATTCATGAGAAAATACAAAGTTTTCAGCTACAAAGGAATGCCTCCTCTCCAACTAGTCAAACTCCTTTCTTCTTACCAAATACATGTTTAAATAATAAAAAATAATAACCAATCAAGCTGTTGCTATTTGTTTGGAAAACAAAATCAAATAATAAAATAAAATTAAATCTAAAATTGATTGCAAAAAGATCTCGAATGCTAGAGATGGAGTAAAAAATTTTGAGTTGATTTTCTTGGTTGCCACCTCATCCATTTACCACTAATCATATGCCTGGAAATCTCTTCGAATGATGATTTGTGCTTGACATCTGGTGTGTGATATTTTACTTACTGATATTCTACCTTAAATCCTAGGATTTCTCTTCATCTTTTGAATTCGAATGCTATCCTGGTCTGAAAATCATGGATATGTGTTCTTGAAAAATTTGGATGCTCTACCATCTATTTTCCAAATGTTGACATATTTCAATTTTCCCCTGTGTGCAAATTCTTATGCCTAAAAAGTGCACTAGAAATTTGGAACAATCCTTTGACCTATTGGCATTGTTCTCGGCAAGATGGACATTGAATGTGCATTTGGAAGGTCTTAGTGCATTTTGGGGCAGCCTTATCATTTTTGCAACACTTAGCATCATTAGGATTTTAAGGCGTTGGTTCATTGTAACAATGTTTCTGCAAAAATTGGCACCTACAACATTTTCGTAGCGTCACTGCACTATGCAAACTATGTTTCATATTCTCCTCTTCACATAAATCATCAAACTTTATATCGTAGTAGTGCACTGCAAATGTGAAGATTTGGCTCACAATCTTGATGCACCATCAAAGACTCTAAATGAAAAATTCAATGCATTAGCTTTGAGAAATTCATTCATCAACACATTACAAGTATGACCATTCGTTTCACAACCATTTTCTTCAAAGTCATGCTTGAAAAATCAAGCAGTTTCCATGTTAAATCCCTTAGTTGAAAATAACTATGGAAAATTTATGTTCTACTGTCATGTAGGACGATGGAAATTTTGTAGTGAAGAATGGCAGTTCCAACAACTTTTGGGAGATATTTTCCTATCCTACTAATACCCTCTTGGTTAATCAAAGTTTTCGTGTGGGACAGAGCCTCCACATGTATTCTTATTCATTCACTCTAGAGCCCAGTGGGAATTTCACATTGAAATGGAAGAACAACATCAAATACTAGAATCAGGGTACCTCTAATGGCTCCAGAGCACATTTGAGTAGTCAAGGGATTTTTACACTCTTCGATTCTTCTAATGTTCAGCTTTGGATTGCATACAACAACAATTACACCGATGCCTCGATCACATTGCGAAGGATCATGCTTGAATCATATGGGAATTTGAGGTCCTATTGGTGGTTTAAAAGCTCTGAAACATGGAAACTGGGTTGGAGTGCATTAGAAGACCAATGCTAAGTGTATGGATGGTGTGGGAACCTTTGGGGTGTGTCTTTACAATCACACAACCTCATACTGCATATGTCCATGTGTAGATTTCATTGCCGTAGATCCAAAGGATCCCACACTAGGGTACTGGAGAGAGTAGGACCTAGTAGGGTGTAATAATGAGAGCACGGTTTTATTGAACAATATTGAATTCTTCTCTTACTCTTTATAATCTGAGTCATAATAGGAGATATACAATTTTGGCATCACAGATTGCATGTATAACTGCCTCAGGAATCCACTCTGTTTTGCATCTACAATCATGGCGGATGGTTCGAGCACTTTCTGTATGAAGACTGAGAATTTCACAAGTGCCTATCAATCAACGACCATTCCAAATGCTTATTATGTAAAGGTATGTGGTCAAATTCATTCTCTAGCACCGCCACCCTCTACAATTATGTTTGTGAGATCAACCAAAGCATATGCCATTCAAATTGCAACAACAATTGTAGGACCTATCATTACCTTGATTACTATCTAGATATGCCTCTGGTTTATTTTATGTATTAATAATCTGAGGTTTATATTTGAGCAACTACCATCCCAATACACACTTCTGTAATATGCCTATGGTGCCCATAGAAATGGTATCACTCACACCCACAGTTTTGAAACAAAAACCCACCATGCCTGCACCTATAACGCCTTCCTTGACCACCTCCAACAGCTTGGAACAAATGCATATTGCAGGCATTCCCCTCATACCATCACAACCGAACTCCCTTGTTGGTGATGAAACCTGGTGCATTTGGTTTCAAATAGGTGCTCGACGCCTCATGTTTTAAAATTCATTTTGTGGGATACATCCCACATTGTCGACATGAAAATAGGTAAAGGTGTTTATATGCATGAGCTCTCCTAGTAAATTTCGACACGTAGTGTAAAGAAAGGCTCTCTTATGGGATTCTCTTTCATGTAGCTTGGCACTTGGGCGAGGGCATAAAATGTATTCTAAAAGCCAAAATTGGCTAATAAAACCAATTTTATTTTTATTTTTTACCCATCATAACTTAAACCTTGCATATGACCCTGAAAAGAATCATAACACCTTGTAACAAATCAAATTTTAATCCAAATTTATAAAAAATTGCATGTGATAACATACACAAATAAGGATTTATACATCTTTATACTGTTATCTAGAACATGCTTGATCTGTTAGATCAATCTTGGAAGTAATTACTAACTTCCTTTCTCATCTTAATGAAAAATTCATATCCTAGTCCTTCTGACTGGCTTCCTTCTCTGTTACTGAAACAAGGGAATCTTCCCAGGAGATTTCACATCTCCTAGAAGTTTATGAAGCTACGATCTAGTCTTCTCAACTCATGACATCTGTCTCCCAGTCCTGGAAGATGTCTCAATTTCCCATGTAATCCTATCTGAGATCAGGCTCACTCTATTTTTGATTTCTTCTGAGACTCGCTCATGTGCTCTTGTTTGTGGTTATCTCTTGATGTATGGTTGATGGAAGGAATACTGGACTCGCTCATCCCATATAAATGGAGTATCCATTTTCAAGAGACACATGAAACCCTTATTGATGTTGGCATAGTTCGCTATAAAGCAACGTAGGAAGTTAGCTTTCCCTTGTAAACCTTGAATCTGATGAATACTATGTGGGGGAGGCAATCGAAGTATTACCTCCACCTTCATCAGGTCCACCATGATCCCTTTCTTGGAAACTATAAATCCTAAAAGGCACCCTAACCCGATGCAGAAGATGCATTTATGAGGGTTTAATCGAATACGATAATGATGACATCTTTCAAACACTAGCCGAAGATGGGTCGGGTGATCAACCCTCTTGTGAGAGTGAGAAGCGGGGTCATATAGATAAGCCTTGACTATAAGTTTGAGGTCATGGAAAGCGAAGGTCATATCCCACTGAAAAATTGCTCCAACATTTTTAAGGCTGAAAGGAATTTTCCAGTATGCAAACATACCCTAAGGAAAATTTAATGTTTCCTTATGTTGATCCTTGGGTTTAATTTGGATCTAATTATTGCCTGAAAATCCATCCACAAAAGAAAAGATGTGGCCATGAAGTTATTTGCCTCATCATTGACTAAATAATCCCTTGATTGGTTCAAGGGACTCCTTGAGAATCATCTCACATCTTACGAAGCTTTTGCCAACTCTTTCAATAATAGATGGTAAACAAAGGAAGATGGCGGAACACTTGGTGTTCTATTTAATTCGATAAAGAAAAAGGAGAATGGGATGGTAAAGGAATTCAATATCAAGTTTGACAAATTGTACAATCAAAATCCAATAGATTTCTATCCTACAACATCATTAATTCGTCTCCTCTACATGAATTCTTTTGAAGGGAAATTTCGATTCATTCTCAAAGACAAAAAACCCACATCATTGGCACTAGCCAAAGAGTAAAATGCCGATATTGAAGAAAACCTCCTTGATTCAAGGGTGGAACATTTTCACTAACCTCGTGTCAAAGCATAAGCAAAGAATAAGGTTTCCAACAACAATGCTCCTGATCCGATTTCTCTCTTAACTCAAAAGATAGACCAGAGTATACACAGTTTTTTCAAGAGAAAAATCAGCTTATGAGCCATATGACTACAGTGGAAAGAAATCAATCTTCTCCCAGACCTCAGTTTTCCAGAAAAGAGAGAGATGCCACAAGTTGGAAACCAAGACCTCAACAGGAGGCAAAGGCCCCAGATACTTTGAAACTAGTTCGGACAATTGATGTAGAATCTTGGTGCCTCTCATTCCAAGAACCCCACAAGGAAGATGAATGCCCTCGATGGGACAAAGATTTTCATGACGATATGAACTTCATTGATATGATTTGAACATTTTAATAGGATAAAGTTACCCAAGAGAAGATCAATGAATCTGGAAGAAGAGGAGAAATACAGGGGAGCCTCTGGGCCTTGAATAAGTTGACATATGACCAAAAGAAGGAATTAAGGAGGAGGGAATAACTGACCTACACTAGAAGAAATAGAGCTTATGCCCCTCTGTCACAATTTGATACCCCTCTTCCATCAACAGAGAAGGTGGCTACACCACCTCCACCTCTGGTATGTGAGTTTCTTCCTAATCCAACTCCTACAGATGATAGTCAGTTAAATATAGATGTTCCAAGCATGTTTGGGAAACTGAATATGATGGTCCTAGTGACAGAGATGTGTAATATCCCTTCTGTAAAAAGGGAAGTTTTTAAAGTATTATAGGTGCTAACCGAAATGTAAGGTCCCGCCCTCATATTGAACACTATGTATCTTGACCAGCCAAGGGACAAGAATCCTTCTTTCTATCTTTCATTAGGCATGAAATGAGATTCTCTTGAACAACTGTATGCTTGATTCAAGGGACTCAACAAATTTCATGTCATTGAAGGTGATGAAACAACTTGGTTTGAAGACAACCTGAACTTATGGCAATGTATGTGGTATTGACTCATGGAGAGTCGAGGTCTTTGGGGTGTGTGAGGACGTTGAGGTATTTCTGATTGATTTTCCACATATCAACATCCTCATGGACATATTGGTGATCGATGTTCCAGATGCTTGGGGAATGCTCTTGTCAAGGACCTGGTCCTCATCCCTTGGGGGTTTTCTTACCATGAACCTTACACATTCATATTTTTGCATGGGCGATGGCACGTATGAAATCTTACACAATAGGGAAAATAATGATACACATGTGATGGATTTGAGGGGACCTAATTATGTAAGTGAACACTAATATGATATGCCTTCACAGGTTTTTGAGTATGATCCATTCAAGTTACCCTTCATACAGAAAGATTCCACAGAGATGTTTCTTCCATGGATATATAAGAATAAAATTGCAAAATACCATGGGAAGGAGTTGGGGTCTAATCATTTTATGCAAGAAAAAGATGAGAAACATGAAGGGATCGTAAAAAAGACAGTCCACATAGAGCCTTCGTACATTGAAAGTACACCTTGCAAAAATTTCAATGAAGGAAGTCTTGCGCTCAGGTGGGACAAAAGAAAGGGAAATACTAGATATGACCAGAAAGATAACAACTCATGGATTGACCCTTACATCATCAAGAAGAAGTCTGATTAATAAAGGTACTATATATCAACATTATACAAGAGGAAGATGTCATTACCAGTGGATGTATCTCTTCTCCAACATTACATCCAAGTCACATGACTTCTTCGGGGCCCATGCCCTAGGTAAGTAGGTAAGTCATCTTGCTTTCCCATGCATTTTCATATTTATTGCTCATACTAGTTTAGATGCATTTCATTTTCATTTTTCTCTACTTGCATATTTATTTCATGCTTAGCTTAGAAATTTTTGAAAAAATGTCAAAAATTTCTTTTTTAGATTAGTTTTCATTTTTGGATTTATATATATATGGGTGGATGAAGGGTGATAACACAACCTTAGATTCTCTGATCCCTTTATTTCAGTTTTTGGTAGACACAAGTCTACCAGGAGATGCTACAGTTCTCATGCACTCTACGGTGAGCACATGTCCCCAAGTAGGAGCCAGATGTTATCCACATTTTGTGGATAACTAAGGAGACTATGTCTCGAGGCCCTCAGTTTGTAGATATGGAGTGCCGAGAGACTACATGACTAGAAGTATCCTTTTGTACAGATGGGAACCCTTCTCACCACCACAAAGGTCACATATTTTCAGATGGCATCCACCACATCAGTTGGCTTCCGAAAGGAAGTAGGCCTTGGTCCATGAGGTACAAGAGAGTATTATGGTGAGAATAATTTTAATATTTAAGCCATTTGAGTATGTTATATATTGGATGGCTATATATTTCATGATATATGCTTGGACATTATGCCTTTTTCTTGCTTCACCTTGGTGGTTAAAATTGTGCCCTAGCAAATGGTCTTCCTTGGGGATGGGTTTGCTACTAGGAACTTCATTGAAGAGCCATCATACCGTTCCCGACCATACTTACCACTTTCCATCATTGTTTCCCCCCATTTCCCTATCTCTTTGGATTTTAGGGTGTATTGACCCAAGAAGGGGTTGTCCCTCATTCTATGAGAAGAAGGGGCTGAAGGCCCAAAGGGATTAATTTTGGGTAAAAGATAAAATCCTACATATGAACCTTCTAGATGCTTCACCCAGGGATCACCCAAGAATGCAATGAAACAATTATCTTTGAGAAAAGGGGGACCCACAATAAAATATGATTAAGAATGCTTAAAAGGTTGGTTGGAGGATATGAGGTCTCATCATGAGCCGACCTATCATGTCCATGAATATCTAGTGGTATAGCATTACCATCATCTGGTCACCAATCCAGGGTAATGGCTCTCAATTGCATGGTTGAGATAAATGGGGTCTCATCACAAGATAGCCTTCTCAAATAATGGGCTTATAAAAAGTGCATTGCAGACGAAGGTACCACACACCCTCTACAAAGGAACCCATGAATGAGACACTACGACCTCTTGTATGTCATGAGCCCTATTCCCATTGAGTCTTGACCCTAACCACTTCACCCACTACACATTGATTAGAGAGGGATTTCTTTGAAACTCTCCTTGACCTAGGGCAAGATCTACCCAATAGAACACCTCGTCAACCCTCTTGTATTCAAGCTTGACAAGTCATAATGTCATTGAGCACTTAATTGTTTGATATAGTGATATTTGATGCACATGCTTAGGTGGCTCATTTATTGATTGGATTCACTTATCATGATGTTATGACTTGAGATCCTTGGAGGGCGTGCTTATTTGTCTTTGCAGGACCTAGTTGGTGGACAGTTTTGGAAGAACAAGCCTAGCTTGGGATTCCATGGGGCTTGAAGCCCACATGTGGATACCAAGGTTCCGCATGTCAGATGAGAAAGATTAAACTTGGAAGGCCTAGAATATGACTTGGACGACATGTCCTAGCCCCTACATGCCAAACGTTTTTCCTAGGAGAGGCAAAAAGTCACATCTAGAGGCATGACATCACCTAGGGGGGTTAGGGATTAGTGGTGAGGTGACATGCATTGGAAAAAGGAAGTTTTGAAGGGATCATGAAGGAAGTGGTATTGATTCTTTACATGTCTCTTTGGGAAGCCTCTCCACTCTCCTATATCATCAACGACCTCCTTTTAGTGCCAAAACGTCCCCTAAAGGGGCGACGTCCTTCTAAAATTAGGGTTTTGTTATGTGCAAAATTGATTTTTTAATGAATTGTTTAATATTACTTTGTTAAAGGGGAAATATTAGGGTTGTTGACCCCTAGTGTTGTGGTTTACCCCTAAATATGTGGACAATTTACCTTGGTGACATTTTGTATAAATAAGAGATCATAAGATCTCATTTTAACATAACTCTCCCTCTCGTGAGAGGTATTGGTCTGAAATTTTCGCTACCTTTGGAAATTTGTCTTTCTTGTGCTCTTGTTTGTGGTTATCTCTTGATTTATGGTTGATGGAAGTGATGTGCTATCCTTGGAAGTCTTCTCTCTTTCTATTGTGGTGGATTATCTTAGCACAAGAGACAACAATGAATGTCCTTACCACTTTTTGGATGATTTGTACTATGTATACTGTTAGCGCTCAATTTTTTCCTCAAAATTTTAAGTGTCTTTAGCATATTTGTGCTAAAACAATCAAATTATTTTGCTCATTTTCCTATGTCATAACATTTCAAATCCTTCATCAAATTTCAATGAGCTCTTATCATTAATTTTCTCCTAGAAATCCTGTGATCTTTGGCCTATAACCTGCAAAACCAAAAATAAACTTTTTCATAAGGTTTTCTGCACCTTCACTTTTAGGGTTTCTCATATCTTAAAAAAAAAAAAATTAAATTATTTATTTAGCGTTTTACCACAAAGTGTTGTGTGAATAAGTGAGTCGAGTCTATCCTAAGTCAAGCTTATTGACTAAGTTAGCGCATATGCCAAACTCCAAGTCGACATGTCAAGCACAGTCAACACATAAGTCACCAAAGCCAAGCGCAAGCGCTAAGCCTTTTCTTTTCACATGTCTCATTGAAATTTCATATGAGCCTTAGTGCATATAAAGGCTACAAATTTCTAAATCCTGATGCATGTGGGATATGTCCCCTGAATCATTTTTAAAAAATATACAAGCTTCCATGTGCCAAGTGAAGTTACATGTGTTTAAAGGTTTGATTGCCGAGTAATCAGATGTTAAGTTGCAGGGTTTCAAGCTCATTAGTAGCAGATCAAATAATCCAAGGAGGAAGTCATTTGAGGTATATCGTGTTACTTGCCAAAGATTGACAAATGTTATCTCGATGCGTAGGTGCCCTATGATTGAGGATAGCTTGGTTTTCCAAGCATTTGATAGGTAAGAATATATGTCAAATTTTTTAGATAGTCACAGAAGTGGAGAGTTCATGCCACATCCAAGCGCTTAGCAAATCAACAACAGTGGTAGTAGATACATCAAAGAAATGCAATTTTTCATAGCAAAGAGTAAGTTCATGCTTGGTATTGGAGCAGTAGTCAATAAACAATATCAGGATGAACATGCAGAGGAATTGACTTGTGCATTGGTCAGAGAACACAAAGAATTCAATCGAAAGGAAATGTTTTTGATGTTGGTTGCTATTCACAAAGTTATGGTTGGAAAATACATATGATGTTCCACAAAGTTATTACTCTCTTGTTAATGATGAAACTCAAAATGATTTTGTTGTTTTCCAATTTGAGGCATTGCATGAGGAACTTCAACACAAATCTAAGTGGACAGATGATGAGATCCAACTTTTTGTTAGCCTAATATCTTCTAGCCTCATGACATTCGATTGATGCTTGTCTCAAGTTGTTTCAAAATATAAAAGGTCGATTGGCAGACTGGAAAGATTGTGGATTTGCATTTTAAAAACTTCGGCTTTGGCTCTGCCATTGCTTCATCTTCTGTTACAATTGAATGGATTAAGGGAAAATATTTTCATTGATAAATGAGGCAACTGGTCATTTTAACATCTATATCTGCAAAAGACTAAAAAGACCCAGAATTATGGAAGGAAAAAAGGCCAGTTATATGTTCTAGAAATAAGTCAGTTGATACGGTCGATGATCAAGTATCTAGTTCTCATCTTGGCAGAGATAACGTTTCATAATAGGTATCCTGATTACTTTTCTCTCCTCTTAATGAAGCAAACTCACCAGGAAAATATTTTATGGTTTCTTATGCACGCAATGTAAATAATTTTTTCTTTACATATTTTGGTGGAAGCGTTGAATTTTATGGCCTAGGGTTGAACATCATTGCTTTGTGAAATATCCAATGGAAGTGAGTAAATACTAAATTACCAATGTTGTTCACCACCTTCACCGAGGCATGCATTTGTTGGTGGTATGATGAGTTATATTGTTAGGTTACTAGATATTTGTCTTCACACTCCACCACAAATGATTGTGATCTCTGCTGCAAAACTTTATGAGAATAGTAAGTTTAGATTAAAGATAGATTGAAGTATTGAAAATGGAGGAGTTCAAATGATTCTTCCAGAAACCAACAAGGATGATCCATTGGTTGATGGGAAAAGCTAATATTGTCAGAGATATAAATCTTGTATTGCAATTACATGATACTAATTTCCATCTGTAAAATTGCAAGAGAGCATGCTTTGGAGGATGATCAAGGATTTTGTTACCCTACAATTGGATGAGACTGAGTGGTACTTGATTGAAGATGATGTTTTTTGTATACAAATCCTCAGACTAAGCTGGAAGCCCTAAAATTCATCCTCTGTATTACATGTGACCTTGACTTTGTTGGTGGCGAATATGCAGAGCTATTGCAAGTCTTGGTGATGATTTATGGGGTAATGAGGCACCTTGCAGACAGTTAGAGACAAATGGTAGAGTGAAGGATTCGATCCATATTTGAGGGAAACATGAAAGGAATTTGATTCAGATTATAATAAGCTAAATGAACAGATGGAAGCCAGGGAGGCAGAGTATGCAAATCTTCTAGGTATAGGTGGAAGATTATTTCAGTTTTGGTCAAATTTGACCTTATATTCAACTTTTAAGCAGGTGACTCATAGCCCACGTGGTGGGTAAATCTCAATGAAGACTCCTACAGCCTCGAGGAAGCTCATGTGGCAATTGAAGACTCTAGAAGATGACTTTCATCCTCCAACAAGCTTATGGAGTTGTCGAAGACTTGGTTTAGGATGAGGGTTTGATTCCCTTAAAATAGGATCTCATCCTATCTTTCTGTAATTAAATTAGATTTGATTTTAAAATTGATTATTAGATCTAGTTTTAGAGGATATTAGTTAAGTTGTAAAGGCTATTTAGGCCCATTGAAAAAACATTGTAATGGGAGGGGAGCAATCTTCATGACGGTGGTTCGAGATTGAAGAATTTTATACACTCTTTTGTTGTAAAGACTTTGATATATATATATATATATATATATATATATATATATATATATTGGAATGATAAGATTATTTCATTGATATTCTTTAGACCTCTATTCATCTTTCTTATTCTACACTTGTGAGTTGAATGTTATGTTCATTTCCTGGTTTACTTAATGATTGATGACTGTTATCTTATCTCTGCATTAGTAAACTAAGATCACAAGTATTTTGCTGGTTATATTCGACCTTTAACATTTATTTTCAATATATGTGATGTTGTTGACATAGTTAGCATTCTCCATCCACATAAGTTTTACAAACCATCTGATCAATATCTTTTTAGAGCCTTGTTTTGTCCGAGTATGTTCAAATTGTTTTGAGTGAAGGAGTGAGTGTGTGAGTTATTCATATTTGATCCAATTTTAAATACATGATTGAGCATTTTGATTAAGTTACTAGGCTCTCTTGATCTACAATCTAAAGAGACACCTGGAGTGATAACAAATTGGCACCATTGTCGAGGAGAGAAGAAAGAAGAAGCCTAGGTCTAGGAGATGACCTAGTTCTAGTCTTTGATGATAGACAAAGGCTGGGCATTATATCGGTTGTAAATATCTATCTGGCGACTCCATGAAGGACGAATTCAATGGCAACTCCCATGGTATGAAATGAAAAAGATCTTAGCTAAGAGGTTTGCTTTCTGTGATTTTTCAAAGATATTTGGTTTCCCTAATATAATGCCTAGTAGAGATGAATGGGAAGGTAGCCTTCCCAGATTTCGAGGAGAAGATTGGGAAATACCAGCTGAACATTTACTGGATTTCATGATTTCATTCATCTGTTACAAATTGTGCATGAGGATGTCCAGATTCAGATTTTTGGGTATTCATTAGAAGGGATTGCTCATGATTGGTACCGATATCTTCCTATTGCAAGTGTCAACTCTTTGACAGGTTTTCATGTTGCCTTTCATTCGTTTTGCAAAGAACTATTTTTAGCTAACTTTCTCTATCTAGAGTGTTGTCATGAATTCAATTCGTTGAGTAAAGAATTAGATAGTCATGAAGAGTATGCTGCAGTAGAGGACACTTCTCATTATGATCGAGAGATTGGTGATCTACAGAGTGATAACCATAGTGTATATGATTTTGAAATTGTATTAAATGTATCCACTATCTTAGGTTGTCATGAAGTTCAAATTATTCCCTTTGAAAACTTAAAATATAATGAGCAGATTGATATATCAACATGTGATAGTTTTGGATCTACAACAAATATTACACAACCTACATTTAACATCGAGATCAGTGAAGGAAGCCAACAACAAAATTTAAGTTTTCAATTGGAACAACATAAACAAGAGGTATTTATTTGTGGCTTTTATGACCCTGTTGCTGACTATCTGGAGTTTATGAGCAACATAGATGTCAAAACATTTTTGTTAGATGTAGGTTGTTTCTATTATCTTTTCAAATTGCATTTCTGTATGCTATGGATTCCTTTATTTTTCAGGTCAAGATCAAGGATGTTATTAGTAAATCAGTTTCTTACTTGGTTGCATTGGAGATTCTGTTTTACTTGATCAGTTTTCTTCTACTGATTAGAAGTAGGAGTAGGCAGGAGAATAAGCTTGCCATACGAGTAGGTAGATTGTTTTCAATTTTCAATGAATAAGAAGAGCAGGCTGCGGGTTTTCAAGGGATCGGTTGCACAGGTCAGATGACTCCATAGCCCAATGGTAAAGGCACATGGTCTTATAGGTTCTTGGAGCCTCGCAGGGAGGTCTCCATCCCAGTTGGAGCCAGATGTTAGCACTCAATTTTTTCCTGAAAAATTGTCTTTAGCATCTTTGTGCTAAAATTGTCATATTCTTTTGGTCATTTTCCTATGTCATAACCTTTCAAATCCTTCATCAAATTTCAATGATCTCTTATCATTAATTTTCACCTAGAAACCCTATAATCTTTGGCCTATAACTTGCTAAACCAAAAATAAACTTTTTCATAAGTTTTTCTGGACCTTCAAATAAACTTTTAGGGTTTCTCATATCTTCAAATAAAAAAAAAATTTAAATTATTTATTTATTTATTTAGCCTTTTACCAAAAAGTGGTGTGTGCTTAAGTGAGTCTAGTGTATCCTAAGTCAATATTATCGACCAAGTTAGCATATATTCCAAACTCCAAGTCCACATGTCAAGCGCAATCAACACATAAGTCACCAAATCCAAGCGCAAGCACCAAACCTTTTCTTTTCACATGTCTCATCGAAATATCATATGAGCTTTAGTGCATATAAAGTCTAAAGATTTCTAAATCTTGATGCATGTGGGATATGTCCCCTGAATCATTTTTAAAAAAATATACAAGCTGCTAGGTGCCAAGTGAAGTTATAGGTGTTTAAAGGTTTGATTTCCGAGTTATCAGATGTTAAGCTGCAGGGTTTCAAGCTCATTAGTAGAAGATCGAATCATCCAAGGAGGAATCCATTTGAGTTATATCGTGTTACTTGCTAAAGATTGACAGATGTTATCTTGATGCGCAGGTTCCCTATGATTGAGGATAGCTCGGTTTTTCGAGCATTTGATAGGTAAGAACATATGCCAAGTTTTTTAGATAGTCACATAGGTGGAGAGGTCATGCCACATCCAAGTGCTCAACAAATCAACAACAATGGCAATAGATACATCAAAGAAATGCAATTTGTCATAGCAAAGAGTAAGTGCATGCTTGGTATTGGAGCAATAGTCAATAAACAATATCAGGATGAACATACAGATGAATTGACTTGCGCATTGTCTAGAGAACACAAAGAATTCAATCGAAAGACAATGTTTTCATTGCTGGTTGCTATTCACAAAGTTATGGTTGGAAAATACATATGATCTTCCACATAGTTATTACTCTCTTGTTAATGATGAAACTCAAAATGATTCTATTGTTTTACAATTTGAGGCATTGCCTGAGGAAATTCAACACAAATATGAGTGGAAAGATGATGAGATCCAACTTGTTGTTAACCTAATATCTTCTAACCTCAGGACATTCGATCGATGCTTTTCTCAAGTTGTTTCAAAATACAAAAGGTCGATTGGGAGGATGGAAAGATTGTGGATTTGTGTTTTAAAACCTTCGGCTTTGGTTCCGCCATTGCTTCATCTTCTATCAGAAATGAATGGAATAAGGGGAAATATTTTCATTGATAAATGAGGCAACTGGTCATTTTAACATGTATATCTGCAAAAGACTAAAAAGACCCAGAATTATGGAAGGAAAAAAGGCCAGTTATATGTTCCAGAAATAAGTCAGCTGATATGGTCGATGGTCGAGTATATAGTTCTTGTCTTGGTAGAGACATCGTTTCATAATGGTTATCCTGATTTACTTTTGTCTCCTCTTACTGAAGCAAACTCATCAAGAAAATATTTGATGGTTTCTTATGCAGACAATGTAAAGAATTATTTCTTTACAAATTTAGGTGGAAGCGTTGAAATTGATGGCCTAGGGTTGAATATCATTGCTTTGAGAAATCTCCAATGGCAGTGAATAAATATCAAATTCCCAATGTTGTTCACCACCTTCACCAAGCCATGAATTTGTCGGTGGTATGATGAGTTATACTGTCAGGTTACTATCTATTTGTCTTCACACTCCACCACAAATGATTGTGTCCTTTGCTGCAAAACTTTCAGAGAACAGTAAGTTCAGATTACAAAAATATTGAAGTATTGAAAATGGAGGAGTTCAAATGATGCTTCCTGAAACCAACAAGGATGATCCATTGGTTGATGAGAAAATATAATATTGTTAGAGATATAAATCTTGCATTGCAATTACATGATACTAATTTCCATCTCAAAAATTGCAAGAGAGCATGCTTTGGAGGATGATCAAGGCTTTGCTTATCTTGAAATTGGATGATACTGAGTGGAACTTGATTGAAGATGATGTTTTTTGTCTAAAAAAACTCAGACTGAGCTAGAAGCCCTAAACTTCATCCTCCGTATTACATGTGACCTTCACTTTGTTGGTGGTGAATATGCAAAGCTATTGCAAGTCTTGGTGATGATTTATGGGGTAATGAGGCACCTTGCAGATAGTTAGAGACAAATGGAAAAGTGAATGATTTGATCCATCTTTGAGGGAAGCATGAAAGGAATTTGATTCAGATTCTATCAAGCTAAATGAATAGATGGCGGCTATGGAGGCAGAGTATGCAAATCTTCTAGGTACAGGTGGCAAATTATTTCAGTTTTGGTCAACTTTGACCTTATCTTCAAATTTTAAGCAGGTGACTCATATCCCAGGTGGTGGGTAAAGCTCAATGAATACTCCTACAGCCTTGAGGAAGCTCATGTGGCAATTGAAGACTCTAGAAGATGACTGTCATCCTCCAACAAGCTTATGGAGCTGTTGAAGACTTGGTTTAGGATGAGGGTTTGATTCCCTTAAAATAGGATCTCATCCTATCTTTATGTAATTAAATTAGATTTGATTTGAAAAGTGAATATTAGATCCATTTTTAGAGGATCTCAGTTAAGTTGTAAAGGCTATTTAATCCCATTGAAAAAACATTGTAATGGGAGGGGAGCAGTCTTCATGATGGTGGTTTGAGATTGAATATATATATATATATATATATATATATATATATATATATATATATATATATATTGGAATGATAATATTCTTTCATTGAGATTGTTCAGAACTCTATTCATCTTTCTTATTCTGCACTTGTGAGTTGAATGCTATGTTCATATCCTATTTTACTTAATGATTGTTGATTGATATATTATCTCTGCATTAGTAAACTAAGATCACAAGTCTTCTACTGGTTATATTCGACCTTTCACATGTGTTTTAAATATATGTGATGATGTTGACATAGTTAGCATTATCCATCCACCTAAGTTTTACAAACCATCTGATCCATATCTTTTGAGAGCCTTGTTTTGTTTGACTATGTTCAAATTGTTTTGAGTGAAGGGGTGAGTGTGTGAGTTATTCATCTTTGATCCAATTTTCAATAAATTATTGAGAATTTTGATTAAGTTACTAGGCTCTCTTGATCTACAACTTAAAGAGACACCTGGAGTGATAACAGATACCTTGTAAGAAGTGGATGGAAATAGGATATTTCCTTGCTATCTTGTTATGTCAGACTTGCAAAAACAGATAAAAATGTAGAAAACCAACAAGAAAATGGCCTTTTGAGGCCTCCCACAAGTGTAAAAATACATTAGATCAATAGATCTGTTGGTTTACATGATAGGGTAGAAAGTAATGAATATTGTGCCCTAGATCCTTTAGATATGCTGGATGGAAATTACTTCTATAGATTTTGGGCTCAAATCAACATAGGGTCAAAACCTGAAATCTGCAAAATTAATTTCCACCTGGATGGAAATTACTTTTGTAGATTTGGGGTTCAAATCCCCCTAGGGTCAAAACCCAAAATTTATTACAACAAAGAATAATATTTAATGAGTTGTAATCTTCTTCTATACTAACCTGAAAATGAAGATAAAGCTTGTGAATCAGATTTGGAATAATTGTGGAAAGGTTTAAGAAGTAGATACATACAATATGCACCACTTTTAGTGTCAACAAGAGTGTAGATCTGGATATTTTATTGGTTGTAATACCACAAATCTGCACACTTTTTCTCAAGAAAAAACTTGTAATATGTATTCAATGAAGCATGTTGTTGGGCAATTGGTTTGGACAATTGTTTGTCATTGATGTCAACCCTTGGAGAGTGATCTTGGAGATTGATATAAACCCTTAGAGATTGATGTCAACCCTTGGAGAAGTCTGGAAGCCCTAGAGATATGGACAAGATCATTGGACAGTTGATTGACATTTGTATGATGGAGATTGATGGTGAGTTAGATGGGTACATATGATTTAGTCTACATGTAGCCCCGAAGGTGTGGTTATGGGACCTGAAGTTGATTGAGGAATAATGACATGAATGATAGTGTGAATGCATGCAAGACCATCATATATGGATATTACTCATCGTGTCATTTCCGGTGATATGTGGAACGCCATGTTCCTCATGGTTAGGGAGATATGGCCTTGCAAAGTTGGAAGCCTCAAATAGTGGACAAGAAGCCCCTAGTTTGTTATAAGTCTTGGTCAAAGGGGTAAAGATGTTGTAACAAGAAAACCTTAGAAGCCATAAATTAAGGAAAGGAGTTAGCTAGTACAAGTATATAAACACCTCAAGGAGTCATTCATAAGTACACTCACACACTTATTCATTGCTTATCTTTATTGTGATCTAGTGATCTTTTGGTAAGGTTATGGTGGCACTTTTCTGAGGTGGTGAAAATGTGAAGGGTTGAAAGTTTTGAAGTTTTGAATTTGAGAAAAAACCTAGTTTTGTTGGAAATATGGCTACAACAGAGATGACGCAGATGATCAAGGTTGTCATTGATGGCAATCGATTGTTTATGAAGAACAGATGCTGAAACACGACTGCTGCAACACGAATGCTGAAACACGACTGTTGGAAGCAAACACAGATGCTGCAACACAAAGTGAAACATGCTGAAACGTAGATGCTGAAACACGACTGTTGGAACACGAATGCTGAAACACGACTGCTGAAACACGACTACTGGAACGCAGATGCTGGAACACAGCGTTAGATGATGTGGCACGCATAGAGGAGGCAAGTAAAGAGCCGGTTCAGAAAATAAGGAAGAACGCTGGCATACGAAAAGCAGAAGAACGAATAAACGAAAAAGGAAACTGCAGTTGGAGTCAAGAAAAGCAGAAAGAC
>ML776784.1:295383-309098 GCA_009831015.1 Picea engelmannii | reverse complement strand
TGGTGTATTGTGGTGTATTGGTGTAACTCTTATACTATTGTTCATTTCTCATTGGATATAATTGAATGGTTTAAGTATAATTTGGAAAAGGTTTTTAAATTGTACTTGATACTGATTCACCCCCCTCTCAGTATCAACAACCATATCATGAGAAACCATATTTATTGCGAGAGGTTGCTCCTCTCTTTATATGACTACTTTCAGTCCTTTCATTTCTCCCAACTGATGAACCTACCTTATTAGATTTCTGATCTTTTCCCTGCACATGTGAAGTGTTGAATGTGATGAATTTGAATCAACTGATACTACTTTCTCCTTCTCTGGACTATTCTCAAGCTCAATGATCTTGGCCTTGGCATGATGGGTATGTGAGGTTTGGGATATAAGATGTTGATGGTGGGAGGGAGCAGTATGCAAAGCATGGAAAGGAGGTTGTTGAGGGTGATCAATATTTGGCCAACCGTGTGACTATCCAGAAAGAGGATGTACCACATTTTTCCAACCATCATGTTCTGGTCTAACTAAGGGAGAAAAAACATGGTTTGGGAATGGAATACTAATACTTGGGTGAGGTTTCTTAGGAATAAGTGGAGGTATATAGGATTGTTGGACAACCAAATTGAGGAAACCTGTCTGCAACAATTGATTGAATTCTTCTGAATCTGCATCAAAATGTATAGAAAATAGAAGCCTCTTATTACCCCTTTTAGAAGGACCTAATCCTCTACCACTATTGTTTCCTCTGCTACCATGACTGCCCCTGTTGAAAAAACTCATTCTAACACACATTCACGAACATCAGAACCAAAGCATCATTAATCCATCATCTAAAAATTTTCCAAAATAATAATTTAGACCTGTCTCTATACACCACAATACATATGCAAGCAATCATTATGCATTTCATGTCCTTGAGATAATAATCACTTAGACCAGGGACTTAGAAGGGTTCTTGGGATTTCATGATTGGGCTTATAATGAACAGAAGATGGTAAGTATGACAGGGGCAATGCAATATGGACTATTCATTTACCATAACCAGCTCTACCAAATCATTACACTCACATGAACATCTTTGGGTGTAGAAAAAAACATACATGAAACCAACTGAATACCTCTTCAAACTCATATAATTATGCTATGAGACACCTCATACAATTGCAATCAAGCATGGGAAAGAAACATGTACTTGGGATAGTGAAAAAGAATTGTAATGTACTAAAAATGTTAAGTATGAGGGAAATAAAAATGGACATGCCTTCATTACAATTGTCTCCATCATTATTCATCAAGAAGAATTATAATTACCCTACAACTATAGTGCTCAATCCACAAATTTGGCCCCATTTCGTTATCCTTTCATCAAATTATTCATTTAAAACATAGTTGAAAATGTCTTACAACAACTCGAATTACTGCCCAAATTCATTCACAAAATACTCATAGTCGCATTTCTAGTGTTATATTATTTGCAATGATAAAAATCCATGTATTCAACCATTTCCATCTTTAATTAGATCATAGTATATTACTGCCCAACATTGAATGCAAAACTCCATGTAAGCAACGCCCAAGATATCAACAAAGGAATTGAAACATCAATCAAACAAGCTCCCGTATATTAAAAATCTATTTTTCACTCATCAAATCTCATTCATGTGCACACATGTTCCATTATATACATATATATCTCTAGAAATAATATCGAAATAAGCATTTGTTTTGCAAAGGGGTGAGATAAATGCACCAAGCATCAAATGCATCAAGCAATAACATACAACACTATTCTGTTGTGACTGTAATTGAATCAAGGGTAGGAAAACCGTTTTTCTTTTCCACCAAATATCATTGAAACGAGGGGTGAGTTGACTCAAAATTACATTAACAAACCCCATTTTAAAATTTTGGTTATGGCAGAGATATCATGAAGTGACCGGGTTCAAACCGTTGTTTAATACAATACAATCTTTATCATTTGAGGTCAAATTGATCCTTGTGAAATTATTTCAAACTATGGTGTGACCCCTTGCATAATATGCATAGAAACGATGTCCCCCTTTTAACTATTTCTTATACATTGCATACAATTCATGTGATGACAACCAAGTCGACAATGGTTGCGACTTATAATGAAACAAACCAATAACAAAACCCAAGTATGACGAGGGTTTTTAACCCTACCAACAAATGACTCAGAATCGATTAGGTTTGTGAGTAAAACCCTTGAAATTACCTTTTAATTTCAATAAGGGTATGCATAAGGTCATAAGACGCTACCATCTAGGGAAGAAACTATGCAGAGTGTGCGTGCAATTGCTAGCACACGACACTAAATACCCAAATCCCATAAACACCAGACCTTTCCCTTTCAAATACTTTATATACAACTGCAAGCCAACCAATTGATATGGTAAATGTGCAATCAACGACCATAATAATATCAATCAAAACTATCAACCAGACCATTGGAGCTTCCATGCATGTGAATTTCTAAAACCAAGAGCAAGATAAATTCTTTTCTTTCCTAGAAATCAGAGCAAGAAAGCATTGAATGAGACCACAACAAGTAGTCACTAATCCAGATATAAACTATTTAGCAAAAACCACACTAGATGATAGGGAAACAAAACATTGATACCTGGTGTTGTGTGGGTTAAATAGAGCCTCTGAGCGGTTGCAACAATTACCAGAGCTCAAACTTCATCCAGATCAATATTGAATGAGTTGAATGCCAAAACTCAAGGTGGTAACCCGAACAACAAGTTGGTGCATTAATTGTTGGTCATGTCGTGTTCGGGTGATGCCCAACATTAATCACTACTAAACCCAAGGCAAGACACGTCAAAACCTCAAACAATCAATATGTTCCAAGTATGCTCCAACTCACAAAAAGCCACATGCCACCAACATAACCACCTACCACATACAACTATTGACAATATCCAATATCCATTTCAGTTATGACAGGCAAAACATGATTCCATGGGAAGTTACCCAAGTTCAGATTTTGGTCAACAACATGCAGATAGACAAAAGTTGATCATAAGGTGAGAAACCCTTTGCCATTGATGTCAAAGGGGGGGAGTAACTTCATAGAGAAAAGCATCATCACAGGGGTGTTTGTGTATGAAGTTAGAATGTTGCTCTCAATGGAAAAGGGGGAGATTGTTGGAAATATTGTCATTGATGTCAACAGTGGATGTCATTATGATGTGATGATAAGTTGATATGATGAATTTTCATTTGTGAGTTATTATTAATGGATTGACATTGATGTAAACAGTATAATAGTTAACAGAGAATGAAAATGTCAAACAATATGCAGAGAATGAAAATGTCAAACAGTATGTAAAGATTCAAGCTCATAAGCAAGGATGTTAATCAAAGATCAGAAGGAAAAGCGCATTGTAGAAATGCCATCGGGAATGAAATCCCCACAGGAAAACTCCAAAGGATTCAAGAAAGAGTCCTGCTCATTGAGATAGTTTTAAGGAGTAGTCACACAGAAGACATAACGTGAGGTGCAGAGGAATCCACTCTAAATATCAGGAGAGGTAGCATGCAGAGAATCCATGTATAGAAGGACTAACAAATTAAGAGCTTAAGAGGGTTAGCGATTGAATTTTAGAAGCTCATAAGGGAAAGTGCATTGCAGAAACATGATCAGATCAAGTCGTGATCGTTGGATACACAAGCGATATATCAAGGGAAGGGATTGATTATGGAGTGCAAAGGGAGAATTAAACAACGCGTTAATTCCAATCCCACAATTAGTATAGATCGTCAGATTACAAGAGAAGGACCTGTTGTTTTCAGATTTCTGTGGTGAGTAGTTTCGAGATTAATTGCCGGATAATCCACAGTTGGTGTCATTTTCGAAACTGACGATTAGTCCTGATGATGAATCCCGATTCGGATTCGAAACGTCGATGACGAAAATGACACCAACTGTGGATTATCCGGCAATTAATCTCGAAAGAGAAGGACCGTTGGAGGATTGGTCAACAATCAGATCAAGTCGTGACCATGGATCTGCAAGCACCAGATCAAGGGCATGGATTGATTGCGGAGCAGGAAGGGACAATTAAACAACGCATTAATTTCAATCCCACAATTAGTCTATACCGTCGATCGTCACCTGCCAATAGATGTACGATTGACATCAATTACACTACCAATGAGAAGTTTCCATTGTGGAGCTTGACAACAGTTTTAAATGCCGTGCTAGTTGGGACCCCGCAATCATCCCTGATCTTTGATCTACTCGAGGATAATTCTCGACCATTGGATCAAGTTGAGTGGAAGAACTGAGTAAGCCATAAATAAGGACCATCAGATCTGAAGCAGGAGCTTCGGGATGTTTCCGAACCATTAGATCAAGATTTGATCTAGAGTTAAGTATTAGTTGTTAATATGGAATAGAAAAGGGGAACTATTAGATCAATAGTGGCTAGCTTCGACGCTGACCAAATAGGCATAAAAGGGTTGAGAACAAGTAAGATTACCTGAAGGTCGAAGTCCTGAAGTGGACATGAGTCATCCAATCTGAGGAACACTTTGGATAATATACCGATCGTTGGATCGAGTAAAGTGGAAGGACAATGTAAGCCACAAATGTTTCGAAGAGGACATGAGTTGTCTGATATGAGAAATATTTTAGGAGTCATATTGACCGTTCGATCTATATAAAGTGGAAGGATAGGATAAGCAAAGATGAAGCTCGGAGCCTCGAAGTCCTGAAGTAAATGAGGACCATCGGATCTGGACAATACATGATGGTTGTTGGATCAGAATAGTGGTCAACTTCGACGCTGACGACTTCAGCGAAAAATGATTCATAACATATGAGTTCACTCAAAGGCCGAAGTTCCAAAGTCACTCTCAACCGCTGATCTGAGATATATTTTGGGAGTTAGGAAAACCGTTATATCCAAGAGAATAACATGTTCCACATGAGGAGATCCACGTCAGCAAGACTATGTCAACAAGGACACGTGGCACAATTAGATGATGATAAGTGTCAAAGTGCAGTTGGAATTTTAGGTATGTGTAAGTCACGAATCTAAGTGACATGTGGCATCCACTCAGTCAGTTCCACGTCAACAAGTGATGTCAGCAAGTTATGTTACTCTGGGAGTTTGTACTTCGGGAGTTTCACCACCAGCAAATGCCCGAAGTCCCGAAGTTTTGAAATGAATGAGAACTATTCATCGTGCAAATAAAATATCGACCGTCCGATCTACTACAATGAAATCTGCTTCAGGAGATTTGAAATATTACAGAGGTTGGAAGCCGCTAAGGACAAAGTCTCGAAGTAATGATAGTCGTCCATCTCATCGTGCAATTAAAATGTGACCGTCGATCTTGACAAGTGATCAAGAACTTATTTATCCTATCGCCTAGTCACCACCCGCGATCGTATGGAATAGAGAAATAAGGGTAAAATAAGAGGCAATTCTTAAATCAATAAGCTCATGGTTTTGCGCATATGATCATATGTAAATGGTTTGAAGGAAGATCCTCATACATATTTAATTTGACAGAGAGTTAACACTAGAACAATACAGAGAATTGATAAAAAGATCAAATATGATCTATTTGTGAACTGAGAACACAACAGAAGAATGAGTATGATATGATGATTCGATTCATGTTTGAGATCAACTCATGAAGACAAAAGAATCGACACACAGTCATTATTAAAAGAGAGTTAATTCATGAGAATTATGAATAAATAATAAAGAATAAAAAGGAAAAATGATATTATTTAAAGATTAATATTATCATTTAAATGAAAAGGTACAATGGTTCAAATATCAAAAGACACAATGATTCAAATTCACACCAGTTGGAAGACTTTATAAATAAGAAAGAATGGTGAGAAGAAAGGGTAGTTGAATTTGTTGAAGTATATATATTTATATATAATGGATTGAATGAAGGTTCATTCTATCAGGTTGGTACATGTTTACAAGCTGGGTCTTGTATGAGGATTGGATTCCTCACATATCATTTGGATATGAGATCAACAATATGGGACTTGTTATGAGGGTTGGATTCCTCATTTCTCAGTTGGATCTGAGAACTACAAGCTGGGTCTTGTAACAAAGAGTTGGTTCTCTCATATTTTCTTGAATTTGAAGTTATTTAAATATTGATATTATGTATTCATTCAAGTTAAATAAAAATAAATAAAATAAGTATTCTTTTATATATTGGTTGAGAAAATGAAATAAATATATGTTGTTCAGTTACTTTATGAAAAGTGGAAAATTGTCCAAAGTTTTGTGACACTGATTCAGCCCCACCTCTCAGTGTCAAGCGTCCATTTCAACACATGCATTGCCATATATAGAAGAAGTTCCCTTATTTGATGAGACAAATTAATCGACATGGAGATTAAAAATGAAAGGGTATTTGAACTCAAAAGGAGTAGGTGTTCAAGACACAGTTGTTGTTGGATCAGTTCCTTCGAAGAAACAATCAAAATTTGCATCCCAAAAGGAATCAAAGAAGAAAAATGTAGTGGCATTCAAGACCATATTCAATGGATTCTTAGGTTCTATCAAAGAAAGCATAGGAAAATGTACCTCCGCCAAGGACCTATGGTTGAATCTAGAGAAGGCATATCAGGACAAAAGACAAGACGCAGAAGACAATCCCATCAAGGATGTGAAGCAAATCAATGAAGGTAAAGACCCACCAAAATATTCTTATTGTAATAATTCTAAATGTAAGGATGTTGAATGTTCTCCTGCAAATAAAGAAGAAGCTTTAGTTGCATTAGAAGATGTTTGTGTAGAATCAATTAACAGTTATCTTATAGATGAAGAGGAATATTTGTTGAATCTTAAAGATAAAGTTATAGATGGTTTAAAATAAGTTATCATGGAAATAGAAGATGATTTAAATGATTTTGAATATCTTGAAAGAATCACTAAGGAAGCCCTAGGAAAATACCAAAGGCATACCATGGCACTAAAACAAATTCTCAATAAACAAGAAGAAAGTGAAACAACTCAAAAGGTCATATCTGAACAAAGGACTCAATTAGAAGAAAAAGAAGAAGAGATCAAGAGACTGAAGTCTGAAATAATTAGTCAAGTAGAATAAAAGAATAAGGTAAATAATGAGCTTAGAAAAAGCCTTGAAGATCTTAAAGAAACAAGAGAAATAAATGTCAATCTGAAGACCCAAATTGAAGAAGCCAAAAGGATAGAGGAACTATTGAAGAGTTAGGTAAATGAAAAGGAAGAATCATGTCATAAGATGGAAGTAGAAGTTGTTAATATCATAAGTAAATCGGAGAAGCCAAATTCTCATGTCAAGTTCATGAACAACTCAATAATCTTGGATGAAATCCTAGATAGTCAAAGATCGCCAAATGATAAATATGGTCTTGGATACAACAAGGAAGATGCACAATCTGAAGTTGGCACTTCTAAGAAGCATGATGTAGGCCCTTAATTTTAAAAAGGTGGAAGCAAATATACAAGTCAATCACTTGCACAAAGCAAGGAAATCGTCAGAAGATTAGAACCAGGAAGACACCAAGAAGGAAATCCTACATATCAAAGCAAATTCAGAAGAGAGATTCCTTGAAGGTTGAAACAAAAGCACATGTATGAAAATGTTTTCAATGGTCACTGCTTCTCATGTAATGAATATGGTCACAAATATTTGGATTGAAGAAATTATGCAAGGAAAGATGTT
Source organism: Picea engelmannii (assembly GCA_009831015.1). Taxonomy (NCBI): domain Eukaryota; kingdom Viridiplantae; phylum Streptophyta; class Pinopsida; order Pinales; family Pinaceae; genus Picea; species Picea engelmannii. Next base: position 301,385 of record ML776784.1, on the reverse strand, counting down.
TCAAGATTCCATAACATCCTATATGTAATATTGTCAGACACATTGTTGCACATTGTCACACCATGAGATGTTACAACTGCAATGGGTTTGGCCGCAAATTCTAGGATTGCTAGAATTCAAGGAGATACTTCATATAATATGGCAAGAAGAGCATGAAAGAAAGACAATGTTGAAAGGATGGAAGCTCAGAGAACAAGTGCTAAGAAGCTAGGACACTCTTAGAAGTGGATTAAGAATACTGAACAACTAGACATTAATGAAGGCATAAAGAATGGCTTCCATGAGGTAAGCCTAGTGTAAAGAATTTTCTGAGGCATATGCGGGTTCCCATGGGAATAGTCACATACATACGCGATATGTCTGAGGAAAATTCACGTACATACATGAGATGTATGAGGTGAGGTCACATACTTGAGGTAATGCTTTGAAAAAGGGGTGTACGAATGAGCTACAACATGGTTTGATGGTACAACACAATTTATACAAGGTCTAAGATGGTATGCTTCAGATTTTCATGAATAAAGGTATGTTTTTATGTGTGTTTGATGAATTTATGGTGATAATATATGGTTGAGTTTTGGATCATATGCTCGAGGCCTATCTTGGATGCATGGTACAAACCCTAGTCTGTGGATTGATAAATTTTTGTTTAAGTAAAGTGTTGGTTATGCTAAGTACTTATCAATAAGGTTGTGGCACCTTGTTTATGAGGAATATCATGGGTAATGTGATACTAGCTAAAGGTATGTAATTGATCTATTAAGGGACATTCTTGGTACATGTTTAGAGGCACCATTGGCTACATTATACTTGTTGTTTTTTAGGCATATATCTTGTAGTACATGGCTGGTACATGTGTGAGCTCTATTGATATATCTTGAGCTATATTGTGAGAAGCATTTGTTTGGTGATATTGGTATATGATTAGTTCATGCTTGAAGATACATATTGGGACATATTGTTGGTGAAGGTTTGGAACATGGTTTGATGTAAGGGTTTATGATAGTGTAATGTATTGTTAGAGGCCTACTTGTTGAATATATTAACATTTGGTTGATGTAAATGTTGGGTACATGAATGAGACACTTAGTTGATGAGTTGGCATATACATAAGGTGTATGGTATGGTGATGTTGGTACATATTGATGAGTTATAACTTGGTTTGTTATTGATACATGATTTGTACATGCTTGGTACACTGTGAGAGACACTTGATGGTTATATTGTTGGTGATTTGTGCAGTTTTCTTGAAACATGATTTGTATACATGTCTTGGAATATTGGTGATGGTTGTAGGTTGATGCATATTTGAGTGATATTGTGCATATGATTAGATCATGTTTGATTGATCATATTGATGAGACAGGTTGTTGTGACAGGTTATGTTGTGCATATTTGATGCACTTGTGATGGACCATTGTATGATGCATGGAAAGGTCTAAGGATCGTCAAAGGAATAACATATCATGGTATTGTTGATGCAATATTGTTGGGAAGTTGATCAATGTTATGATAGAGCAACAATATCCATAGTATAAGCAAATTACAATGGTAACATATTTTTCACAGTGATTACACGACATCTTGCAGAGAAGAAAGGGGGAGTTATTCCTTTTCCCTTGATTGGTTATAGAGGTATGATTCCAGAAGGAGAGATGATGGAGATGATCATAGAGGGAGAATTGGCAACCATGACATCAGCATTGAATCAAAGTGATATCCTTTGTCAAAAGGATAAAGATTATTTAGATGAAGGAAGAGAGAGTAATCAGAGAAATATCAAAGGCATCTAGACAGGGGGAGCAACACAAAGGAGAGTTAAGTCAGGGGGAGAAACCCCAAAGACATATACCCTTTGCCATTGATTTCAAAGGGGGAGACATAGAAACATTGATGAGGATCAATGATCACATGAGGAGCATGTGTATTGCCATGAATAAGTGTTTCCATCAGTGTTGGTGTTTCCATCAATGCCAAAGGGGGAGATTGTTGGACAATTGGTTTGGACAGTTGGTTGTCATTGATGTCAAATATTGGAGAGTGATCTTGGAGATTGATGTCAACCCTTGGAGAAGTTCATAAGCCCTAGATATATGGATGATATTGTTGGACAATTGATTGACATTTGTATGATTGAGATTGATGGTGATTTAGCTGGGTACGTTTGATGTAGTCTACATGTAGCCACAAAGGTGTGGTTATGGGACTGAAAGTTGATTAAGGAATAATGACATGAAGGAAAGTGTGAATGCAAGAAATACCCTCATAGATGGATAGTACTCATCATTTTGTTTCCGGTGATATGTGGAACTCCACACGATTCCTCACGATTAGGGAGATATGGACTTGCAAAGTTGGAAGCCCTGAAGAGTGGACAAGAAGCCCCTAGTTTGTTACAAGTCTTGATCAAAGGGGTAAAGTTGTTGTAACAAGAAAAACCTAGAAGCCCTAAATTAAGGAAAGGATTTAGCTAGCATAATTATATAAAAAACTCAAGGATTCATTCATAAGTACACTCACACACTTATTCATTGCTTATCTTTCTTGTGATCTAGTGATTTTTTGGTAAGGCTGTGGTGACACTTTTCTGAGGCGGTGAAAGTGTGAAGGGTCAAAAGTTTCGAAGTTGTAGAAGTTGAGAAAAACCCTAGCTTATAAGGTGTATGTGGGTTGCAGTGGAGGAAGGTGTGTACGTACATGAGATGTAGAGGAGGAAAGTGTGTACATACGCGGGTTGTAGAAGAGGAAGTAGTGTACATCTGAAAAGGTCATGAAAACTTGAGTAGATGTTGGTGCCAGGACCCTAGAGTCTGAAAGAAAGTTCCCAGGTCAACATTCTATAGGTTCAGGTCCACTACATAAGTTTTGGTATGGTTACATGTTTTTTTTTTATGCTTAGATTTTCTTTTGATATGATGAATTCTTGAGGCATTCTTGATATGGTTGGTCTTGTACTTGGATATGGTATATGTTGGTTGGGTGGCTAAGTGAGAAACACTCGTGCATGGGGGACATGCATAGGTTGTTGGAGATGATCCATTGATGAAATAATACATATATGCATATGGTTGATGATATGGTATATGGCACAAATACAGGTTGGTCAGTGACAGGTTGGATATAGTGATAGGTTACAGGTTGATGTAACATAGGTAGAGAAGGTCTGGAAGTTTCAGAGTTCCAGAAAATTGGAAACCCTAGTTTTATGAGGTTATACGCATGATGAAAGAGGACATGTCACATACATACAAAGGATGGAAAAATATAGGTCGTGTACATACACAGGTTGCAGGAGGACAAGTTGTGTATCTGTAGAAAATACTTGAATATTGTTTGTACAATTGGACATATTGTTTTCTGTCTACAAGCTAGGTCTTGTACTTGAGGGTTGGAATCCTCATCTCAGTTGGTGTTGAGATATGCAAGCTGGGTCTTGTATTTTAGAGTTGGCACTCTCTTGGAGTTGGTTCTCTTTTCAATTGGTGTTGATAAACCCCGAAGATTGTAGTCTTCATGTAACAACATAATACAAAAGCTTACACATATATATGATGTTATTTGTGTTCATTATGGTGATGGTTCATAGTTCTCTATTATTGATGAATGTTGTTGATATATGCAAATTGCTAATTGTGAATGAATAATAATGTTTGAAGTGGTTTCTAACTAAAGGAAGAAATAATTGTAAAAAGAGCCACACATTGATTCCCCCCCCCTCTCAGTGTGGTGGGTGTGTACAACATATTGTGCCATAGAGCCTTTAGATATGCTGCAAAATTAATTTCTAGCTGGTTGGAAATTACTTCTGCAGATTTGGGGTTCAAATCCCCGTAGGGTCAAAACCCAAAATTTATTATAGCAGAGAATAATATTTAGTGGGTTGTAATTTTCTTCTATACTAAAAAGAAAATGAAGATAACGCTTGTGAATCAGATCTATAATAATTTTCGAAGGGTTTAAGAAGTAGATACTTACAATATGCACCCCTTTTATTGTCAACACGAGTGCATATCTGAATATTTTCTTGGTTGTAATACTGCATATTTGCACACTCTTTCTCAAGAAAACCCTTGTAATATATATTCAATGAAGCATAAAACTCAAGGGTAAATATATCTTGGGGTAGGGAAATTCCCAAGGCAACAAAAACCCCGAGATCTACTAGCTTATAAGATGTGAAAATTTAATACTAAGCTGGGGTATGATTTGTTTTTTGTATTTTTTATAATAAGAGATGATTTAAAATATTTGAAATTAAGTGGTTGAATAAATGAAGATATTTACCTTTACCTTTCTTTACCTTCATATGTCTCTCAGTTTGAGTGATTGTGACCCCACAAGTTTAAGATTGGCCCAGAAGGATTTCTAGTCGATTAGGTTTGGAGTTGAAGTACTATCACCCCCAATGCTAGAAATTCGACAATAGATGGGATCCTCATTGGATTTTCTAGGATAGCTCCTCAATGGATGGTCTCTAAGACAACCAATCAAATAGGGTTAAAGTGATAACCTACCACTTGGTTGAAGCTACTTGCAAAGGAATTGGTCCAACAACTTGGGTGTGTTTCACTAAGAACCCACAGAGAAATAAAGAGACATAAGTTTATTTCCTTTCTTCCACGTGACTATGTATCCCTTTGATGGATTGATTGTCCACCTATTTCAATTCTCCTAAGGAACCCCTATCAAAGAATAATTAAAATAATCATTTTCCAAGAAAAACAAGCATTATAGTAGACAATCCACAATGACACAAGAGAATTGAGTTCCAAAATATCGCTCTAATATATCACAAAGTTTCAACAACATCAAATGAGAGGAGGGGTTAGCCTTATATTTTTTTTATTGTAAAGACTACTTTTTACCTCCCTCATAAATTAATAATTTTCTTGGTTTTCTCATCCACAATTGGTTGGAGGCTAAACCCATGAATAATATTTTTAATTACATAGCTCCTTGATTAAAAAGGGATATGTCCACATGAGAGATTCACCCCACCAACAGATGTTAGATAATCCAAAATACAAATATCATAGTTTAATAAGTTATAATAAAATGATTATTAATTTAGGATATTAAATTAATAATCTAGAACATTTGATTAATAAATGGAGACATTTAGAAATAGAGTATTGTTGTAAAAGATATGACTCTAGAAAGGTGTCATATCTTAGGCTCTAATTTAGGAGTATAGTTAGAAGATTGTTAAGATATCATTTATTGTAAATGGACACTTGTTTATTTAATAAGTGATCCATAACTAGAGTTTGTTAGGACATTTAGCTTATATATAGCTCATTGCAAGAGTGTTGAGTTGTTCGGGTGTAATCTCTTGCAAATTCTCATATGTAATTGTAAATTCTAACCTTGTACAATATCTATTGCAAACTAATATTCAGAAAAGAACAGAAAAGATACAATGGCAAATACAAACATTACACAGAGATTTTTCACCTGGAAACCCAAACCGGGAAAACTAGCATATATTATATTCATACATTGTTTTACATTGTTTACAATACAATATACATATAGGAGCCAGTGGCATCCAAAACCCTAACCTAATGACCTGGATTAGTCCAAAACCCTAATTCCTTAACCGGAAATAGAAAACCATTGGCAAAAAACCATGTGCCGAAAAACCACCTAATATCATGTGGTCCCGGAAATATGTCGGCCCAGAAATATGTCGGCCCGACGGAAATATGTCAGCCCGAAAAAAAAAAAAAATTCGGGGGCATTGCCCCCGAACCCCCGCGCGGGGGGCTCCGCCCCCCTGCACCCCCTGAGGGGGGGCATAGCAGCCCCCCCTCTAACACCCTTGTACGCCCGACACAGGCACTCAAACACTGCTACTCATGAAAAGAATATAACACATACCCAACATTCTCCCACTTGTTGTTTTCTTTGCACACAGGGGGTTACAGGGTTACATAGTCAACAATCCAGGGTAGCAATGCCCATGGATCCTCTACACCAAGAGAACTTCTCAGTGCTCACAG
>ML776784.1:224829-291625 GCA_009831015.1 Picea engelmannii | reverse complement strand
AAACCCTTGACGACAAAGGCGTCCCCCTGAAGCCAATAAAGCTCTGATACCAAATGTAAATTCTAACCTTGTACAATATCTACTGCAAACTGATATTCAGAAAAGAATAGAAAAGATACAATGGCAAATACAAACATTACACATAGATTTTTCACCTGGAAACCCAAACCGGGAAAACCACCATATATTATATTCATACATTGTTTTACATTGTTTACAATACAATATACATATAGGAGCCAACAACATCCAAAACCCTAATCCAATGACCTGGATTAGTCCAAAACCTTAATTCCTTAACCGGAAATAGAAAACCATCGGCGAAAAACCATGTGTCGAAAAACCACCTAATATCATGTGGTCCTAGAAATATGTTGTCTCGGTAATATGTCGTCCCGGAAATATGTCGGCCCGAAAAAAAAAAAATTTGGGGGCGCTTCCCCCGAACCCCTGTGCATCGGGCTGTACCTCGCAAGGGGGGGCCTATCAGCCCCCCCTCTAACCCCCCATGCACGCCTGGCGCAGGCACTCAAACACTACTACTCATGCAAAGAATATAACACATACCCAATAGTAATTTCTTTTCCTATTTAATAAAAGTGTGTGTCTGAGGACACTTCTGCCATTATTGTGGTATCTGAGCTAGAGGTCACGAGTTCGATACACACTCAACTCACGCTGAGGGGGAGATTATTGCATGAAATTGCAAGTAGTCATCACTCCCTGGTGTATTAGGACAAGGGACTAATCACCTCTCGTGGATCCTTGAAATCTGGCGGTGGTGAGTTTACCAATCACTTGTGGGTTTTGGTGTAACGACAACCGTACTACCAACAAATAGATCGTATGGTCCTTGAGAAGGCTCGATTTGTTGGGAGAAGTCCAAAATTGCATACCGGGGACATTTCCACCTTGAGAGATGAGCACAACATTCATATTTTGTCCACATTGACCTTTCTTTACTCCAAGGGTTAGTTTGACTCTTTAAATCCATGAACGAGGAGTTACGATTTGTCCCAAAGGGAACGATTTGGCCATTTAGTGAATAAATTAATTATTTTTCTTGGAGATAAGAGCATCTTTGACTTGCTAAAAGTTATCCCAAGGCTGGTAGACCCCAATGTTCCACTTCCTTGACCATTTGACTTGGGAAATGTGTAGAACGATTTTCTTATAAGGGTGGGACACTTTTACTTTGGGAGGAAATATCTCCTTTAATATTTCATCAATCCAAAATGTGCAATATGGGTTTTTCTCATAAAGTTTTTCTAATCATTTTGAACCCATGTTGTATTCTTTCCTTCAGGCACCCACTACAATGGGATCCATGAATTACCTCAAAAGATGTGAAATGATAAAAATTGTGAGACTGCCATGTTGGGAACAAAAATGATAAATGCACCATCACCAAGAGATGCCTACATAATCAATAGAAAAAAACCATGTGGGAAGACATAGGTTTGTGTGACATGGACCATACTAGGCTCCATAAACTGCAATCACCCCTACATGAGACTCATGGCTCCACACAATCATGTGTCCCAATAGATCCATGCCAAGGCCTCCAATCCTATCCATGAAAAAATACATTGAGATGGGGACTAAGGGTACTGCTAATTTCCAAATCAAGTCTAGGAGTCCATTACAATATCATCCACTATGGATTACATGGCTTTGACTTGCATCCTTGGGCTTACAATGGTGTAGCCAAATGAAAAATCTAGGGTACCCAATGGATAGGTAACAATTGGTTCTAACTATGGGACACATGCTCTTCTTGGGAGGATGTGAGAGCCCTTGAATCTCAACCTATAACAATATCACAATTTTTGTATCAAATGCTATGAGAGGGAATAGGACATGAGGTCTTATCCCTTCCTAGAAGAGAAAAATAAACCAAATCAAAATGCATATAATCTAGGAAACAACATTCAAGCAAAATCGAATGAAAATAGCAATAAAAATCTAAACTAAACTAATGCTCATAATAGAGAGCTTATTCATCCTACCTACTCTAATATAGGAAATAAGACATGTTAATTGAAATCATATAATCAATGAAACCAACAAATAAATTCATCATTACCTTGGATTTTACCTTTGTGTTTGGTTTCTAAGCAGAAGAGTGAAATGTCAAACCTGTAGTAAGCATATGTTGGTAACTTTTTCATGACTCAGAAGGATCCTGCAATGGGATAAGGGTCATCATGCATAAGATTTGTACTGAAATGCCACAAATCCCTTGTACTGCTACATGCTTCTTCGATCCACAACTCAACAGGGTTGATGTACTTATTGTTATTATCGTCATTATTGCGCCACTTATCGGCACTACTCATCGTATTTTCAAGCAAATGAGACTTGGATGGTGGCTCCATCTAGAACCTGCATGAAAATTGATACCCTATCTGGATGTGTCTAATCACATTCATAAACGATTGGTGAGAAAATCATAAAAACTATAAGAGCATGTAGACCTGTGAGTGTTGGATGGTTGCTTCAGTGTCCAAAGTTGAAGGCTCGTGAAATAAGCCTAAAACTGAAAATGCTTCGACATGCCTACAACTGTGCCCCTCAAATTCTTGTTGTCAAATGGATCTTTATACACTTGAGAGCTACTGATTAAGGATATCCATGATGGAATAAATTTTGTAATCATGATTGTGGAAAATCCCATTCTACACCTGTAAAGATACCTATTCCTGCAATATGGCCACACTTGGTTGCTCATATGGCCAAAACTATGCAATCTCACACTCATCATTCTCTTTATCATAGATGGTGTTAGCACTCCATAAATATGTTCGGCTGATAAAAAAACAATGAAGGTAACTTTTTCAACCGACTTTGAGACCTGAAACTAGCCTTTTAGATCTGGAGAGGGCTCTCTCGGAAGGCGTGGTTTCCGTGCAGGATATGGCTTTGAAAGCAGTAACTAGATTTAACACCTTGATATGATGGGTCATGGTTATATTGGTGCAAGAAAGTGAGACTTGGGCTATGGAGTCGATCTGAGGAAAGGACGGGGACAAATGACTCAGTGACTAAACTTGAAAGGATAAGGCTAGGTGAGAAACAGTCTTTAGTGTAAAACCAAAATGTGAGGTGGGAGAAAAACACAGGAAGTAACTCAAAGAACCACTGTAGGTGAATTCGGAGTTAACTTTTAGAATAAAATTTTTGTCTAAGTGGCGCGAACAAGGGGCGTTGCACAGTGAATCCACAAGTTTGAAAATTCATTCTGAAATAGACAAAAAAATATATGAATAAAAGATGACAGGAAGCACATATGCAAAAGGAGAGGAATGCAATACATCCAACTGCTACAACTAGAATATTTTCATCAAGTTACAGGACCTTTGCATTAAATTTTGGTCAAAACCTCAGATTACAAACAATAGTTGTCATCTACCAAATTTTCCAACCAACCTGGCTTACATAAAAAAGATGAAATATATAAACAAGGGTGTCGCTTGGGCTACCCTGCTTTCTAACTGCCAACCCTAAAACTAGGAAAACTGAGTAGCATGCGTTGGAGACTCTTTGCATGGTGCTGCCCAAAAATAGACAATAATCACGTTTGTTTACCCATGACCATTCACAAATATGCCATGAGGATCTGATCGTCGGTCAGATCTCGATATGGAAAAATATGTGTCGGTGTATCCCTTTGATTGGGTGTCAAAGCGAGTAGTTGTCTGTCAGGAAATTGCTATCCGCTTATAACGACTTTAATTTTTGTTGCATGTTCATCTTTTGGAAAATGCGTGTGGCAAGTGGTTGTTTGATTACTGTGACCATTATCAAAGGGTAGGTTGCTTTGGGGAAATGTGTCCTTCAAAACTTCCAAGATTCGTCTTATGTTTGCAAGATTTAGAAACAAACACCTGCTAAACTTGCTTTTCCTGCATGCTGGTGAGAGCCACGCGGGCTTCCTTCTCGACCGTTTCTATTTCTCTGGGATGCTCTGTATTCCTTTCTTCCACCAGTATTTTTGCTTCTCACAGTTGTACAATGGTGTCATGTGCTTCTCTGAGCTTCCTTTTCAACCATGCCACGTTCCCTTCGCGACCCTGCGCTGCTGACGTTTCCATAGTCTTTGTCACTAGTTGCCGCCTCAATTACATGTTTTCTTGATAGAGTTCAATGATAGCCATCTTTGTCTGTTTTAGTTGTTGAGATGGCTCTTGATCATTCGCTCATGTGATATTCATTTTCCTTGTTTTGCTCCTGTCTTCACAGCTCAATCCTCCAGTAGGTTCTAGACGGATGGCGTGCACGAGTAGTTCTTTGGCTACCAATATGGCGCATGACTCTTCTAAAAATCGAGCTTCCATGGATTCCTTGTTCTTCCTTGGCCTGCCCCTCTTCTGAGGCATTTACTATTGGGGATACGAAGCTCCTACCTTCTTCCTTTCCTGTGTGAATCCCTCCATTTCAGATTCTACACGGTTTGATATAGTCTTCTCTGTAGGTAAAATAATAGCTCGTTTCATGTCTTTGGGAATGGTTGTTGTAGGTGAGAACGACTCCCAATCGATTTGGGGCTTGGACCTTACAATTCTGATGCTCCACACACCTTTCCTTACGCTCCGAGAGGTCGTCATGGCGCAACCGATGTGTAATCTGCACGTAGTATATCCAACAAATACACAGGGGAGGGGGAGTTCTGAACAAACTGGAGTGGCAAGGGAAATTGCAAACAGAGTTTGTGCCTGGTTCTATGACTGGAGAAAGTGTTGAGCATTCGATATTTATAACAAGTTGGATAAGAGAGGAAATCATGTTGGAGGACAATGAATTCATGGTGACAAGATGTTTCAAGTCGAGTTGCAGGTTTTCCATGGAAAATCCCTGCATGTAGGATACAGGTGATAAGGTTTGTTGGACATGCATGATATGAACACCGCGATTTTTCATTCCCTCGATCTTCATGATGAACTGATAATAACATGTTGTACTTGTCGATGTGGCCTCCATTAACTACTTGAATCGACCTAGGCACGTAGAGAATGGTTTCTCAACGAGACTCAACTCTTTGGAAAAGACATACCTGTACTGCTCATACAAGTTTCGACTCTAACATCCCATTCTGTTTCCAAGGGCCAACCGACCACTTGCTGACCTCGACCTCACAGGGTTACATACCTTATTTCACATGTTCAGATGCATGGGTCACAATGTGAATTAAAACCGACTCTAAATGGAAATAAAAATGGCAGCGCTAACAACTGGCTCCAACGAGGATGCTATCCTCCCCGTGAGGTAGCAAAGAAAAGTAGACCAGGTGCTTGACCATTGGGATTTATTCAACTTTTAGACACTAAGATAAATAAATGACGGACAGAAAAAAAACTAAACCTATCGATGCAGCTTCTAAAACATCAGCATAAACTTAGGGCCTTCACTACAGGCTTCAATTTTCTGTTGACCTACCGACTCGACTAAAAAAAAAACCGACTATTTACAATGACAAATGACTTGAACGGATTTTATTTCGTTAAGTAATGCTTGAGGAACCTATCATTTACAGGCCCCCAACCAAGGCATTCTCCATCTAATCCTTCCAGGATATAAGCATTGTCCCTGCAGTATGCGTTGATTTTGAAAGGACCTGTCCAAAGGTGGTCAAACTTTTCGTGCTTCCCTTTACCTTCATTTCTCGCGTCCCATCTCAGGACCAAATATTTGACCTGAAAATATTCCTTCTTTGAACACTTATCAAAATATTTCTTTATCTTCTCTTTATGGAGTTGCAATTGATCATACACATACTCTCTCACCTGTTGCATGTGAATTAGCTGATTAATTCTCCTCTGTGCAACATTTGTCTCGGCCTCCTGCTCTTGCAACAACTTGTTGACAAGCAGTCCCAGTGAAGTAGGGAAAATTGAGTCCGCGCCGTAAACGATCTAGAAATTTGACATTGATATAGACTTCTTGGTGGTAACTCGATCTGCCCACAATGCATAGATAAGATTTTTATGCCAGGCTCTCTTGTTTTCTTGGAGGAGTCTTTTTATGATCTTGGTTAGGCTCTTATTCGAGGATTTTGCTAACCCGTTCCCTTGCAAGTAGTACGTTGTGGAATGCCCCAGGGTTATGTTATAATCCTACAAAAATTTCTCCATCCTCTTAGACTTGAATGTGTTTGCATTGTCTGTAATGATCTTAACGGGACACCCAAACCTCGACAAGATGTTTGTCTCCAGGAATTGGATGATGACTATGTCGGTAGCTTGTTTCGTGGGGATCACCTCTATCCATTTTGTGAAATAGTCGGTGGCCATTAAGATCCATTTGTGTTGCGCAGAGGATGGTGAATTTATCTCTCCTATGAAATCTAAACCCCACTGCATGAAAGGTGCTTTGACTGAGATCGACTTTACTGGCAGGGGATGCATCTTTTTTCTTCCATCGAAAATATGACATTCATGGCAACTAGTGACCTCCTTATATACGTCAGTGAAAATTGTAGTCCAGTAATAACCCACCCTCAGGATTTTTTGCACGATGGTCTTCCAATAGTGGTGTCCTCCACAGTCGCCTTTGTGAAATTCTTGTATGGCCCGCTTCGCATCATCTTCTAGCAAACAACTCAACAATATTCCCCCGGGGTCTTTCTAGTAGAGTGAGTTGTCCAAGATGCAGAAATTAACCGCTTTAAGCTTGATAAATTTGGCCTTAGTCTTACTCATGCCTGAAGGGGCCTAGAGATTCTCCAACACATAGATGATGTCTGCATACCATGGTGAATCAATGAACTACTGAGGTGCTTGTGCAATTTTTTCTTCTTGGGGGCATTCTGATAGATCAATGATGAAATTCATTCCTATAGCGTCGCAGTCTGACTGCGCCATTAATTTTTTGATACTATGACCTTTGATCAGATTTGTAGGCTTGATTTCAACATCATATTCTAACATGGCCGCTATCCACTTGCCTCTCCTTCCTTCCGGGTTAGGTTGAGTCAGGATATCTTTTACTAAACTGTTGGGTACACAAGCAATGACATGGAAGTGAAATATGTATGTCCTGAACTCTTTCATGGCTTTCACTAAAGCATATGTCTATTTTTCCATAATGTCATACCTTAGTGGAGCTTCGTGTAGCGTCCAACTAAAATAAGCTATGGGTTTTTTGAAATCCTGTTTGTCTTTCTGTAGCAGCACGCCAACAACAGTGTGTTCTGAGGCGAATGAAAACATGAGGAAATATTTCGTAAAATATGGGATGGCTAGTATAGGAGCTTTAGGCAGTGCCAATTTGATATCCTCAAAATACTTCTTGGCCTCTGGGTTCCACTTGATCTATTTTCCCTTCCTGAGCATGCAATTTATATGTTTTATGATTTCCGCTAGGTTTGGGATGATTATCCTCAAGAAGTTTACCTTTCCCAGGAAGGATTGCACCTCCTTTTTACTGTGCAGGGTGCCGATATTTAGGATCCCTTCAACCTTGCTGGGGTCTATCTTAATGCCTTCCTTGGAAATTATGTGCCCCAACAACTTTCCTTCTTCCACCGCGAAGTGTGACTTCTTTGGATTCATTGATATGCCAAACTTTCTGCACTTCTATAAAACCCTCTTCAGGTGCTTGAGATGTTGTTTGTCGGAGGTAGAGTACATTGTGATGTTGTCTAGATCAATCACCATGAATTTTTCACTTTCATCAGTAAACATGATGTCCATGGCCCTTTGAAAAGTGGCTCCAACATTCATCAGGCCGAATGCCATCTTGGTGTACATGAATGTTCCCCATGGAGTTGTGAAAGTTGTTTTCTCTCTGTCGTCTGGGTGGACCATGATCTGATTATATCCTGAGAACCCGTCCAGCATAGACAACTTCTGGGACCCCACCACTTTTTGTAGGATGTATTCCATTTTAGGAATGGGGTAGTGGTCCTTGAGAGACACTTTATTTAAATTTTGGGAGTCTACACAAAGTCTTATCTCGCCGCTTTTCTTTCTTACAAGTACCAAATTCTCTACCCATTTTGAGAATCTCAAAGAAACAATAATTTTAGCGTCAAAAAGCTTCTTTACCGACTTCTCGATCAACGACAACAACAAGGGATTTATTCGTCTCAGCTTCTGTTTGAAAGGTTTTTGATCTTCCTTGAGAGGGATAACATGTTGGATCACTTTCATGTCATACACTTTCAGGTCATCGTAGCTCCATGCGAAGACATCTAGGAAATATTTCATGAGCTTTACGTAGTCCTGCTTTACCTTTGGAATGAGTGTCTTAGATAATTTTACCATCTTTGTGTTCTCCTCAGTCCCGATGTTGCAGTCTTCCACGTCTTCTTTGATTGCAGTGATCTTGGGGTTCTTATCCACATCATTTTTGTCAAACATATTTTCCAGCGGCACCAGCCCCTTTGGAATAATATTATTTCTCAATTGTGTTATGTCCCTTCCCATGATTTAGTTTTGGAAAGGGTCATCGTTATTGCGCGCATCCATGCTCTCATCTTTGTCGTTGTAGCATTCCTCATCAATGTTTGTATTAGCGAACTCGTCGCTCATAAGGAGGAATCTTTCCACCTGTTTGTCATCATCAAACACTTACCAGTTTTTGATATTATGAGGCACTGTCGACTTGTACTTGACCTCGAATTCATATTTTTTGTTTGGGAAGATGGGTATCTTAAAAACCGAGGCCGAGGTGGCCAACGCATTGACGATCTGATTTTTCTCTCTGGGGATAGCAGATAGGTCATACTCTAAAAATCCTTCGAGGAGGTCCAAAGCCAAATTCCTTTATGCTCTCAGCCTGGGGTGTTTGGTCTGATATACACCCTTTACCTGATTTATGATCAACTCAGAATCTTCACACACTGCTATCTTCTGCGTGCCCAATTCTTTCAGAACTTGTAAGCCCAATATTAGTGCTTCATACTCGCTCATGTTGTTAGTGCATTCAAATACAAGCTTGTATGAGCACATCTTTGTGCTTGCTTTAGGGGGGCTCACACATACGCTAGCCCCAACTCCTTCTCTGTTGACTGTGCCATCAAAACTCATGTTCCAGACCATGTTTTTCACGTGGTCTTTTGGGTAAGCGCATTCTGTTGTTTCTTGCATGTTCTTCTCGTCAGCGGTTATGATGGTTGTCGGTTCTTCCTCTTTGAAACTCAGGTCATTGTAGAATATAGAAGAACCCACCTTAGTGTTGACGGTGTATATGGGATGATTTTGTGGTTGCAGCTTGATGCTTACCATGTATTTCAGCAACACTTCTTTGTACATCCTTTTGTCATGGCCAAAAACAGGAATAGTGGTGTATGACATATCCATCTGCAATGTGCCCTTCAACTTTGTAGCCCACGATCTCGAGAGTAGCATGCCGAATTTTGGGGGTATGTCTGTGATGACCACGTCCATGACCATGTTCTTAGTGGGGATTTGAGCCAACGATACAAATAGGTCTTTGATAAGGCCTAAACACTTGAATTTCCTCGAATCAAAGGAGAAAAGGTCTTTGTATGGCCTCGTGACATCCAAACCTAGTTCATCCATGATCACCTTCAGCATGAGTTTGTGTGACACACCAGAATCTAGCATGGCGTTATGCAGGGTCATGTCATGGATCTTTAGATTGACATAGAAAGGAGGGACATCTTCGGTATCACTTGTCTCTTCAACGCGTAGACCAAAAAGGATGGCAGGGTGATCATCTTGAATATTCAGAGTATCGGGGGTCCTCCCATTTTCAAAATTTTAATGATTTGTTCCTGATACTCGCCCTTTCTAATAAGTTCATTGAATGGGAAATATATTTTTATTTTGGCCATCTCATGTTCAAAATTGAAAGGGGGATAGGTTTTCTCTACCTCTTTTCCAGTCGCCTCTCGTCCTATCTCCAGATCTTTCTTAGAGACCTCCTCCTTCGACTTAGCTTTCTCTGTCACGTCCTTGGTTAGCTTGTGGAAGGGGTATCCATTGGAGACTTCCTTATGGGGTTTGTTTGTTGCGACTCGGTAGGCACGTCTTTGCTCCAGAGGTTGTACTTCTTCTGGAACTGCATGATGGTGTTTTGATAGCCTTTCCTAAACTCTTTTGTCTCCCAAGATGGCCCATCATCTGTTTCAAGTATCATATCATCATCGGTCTCTGGCACGAAGTCTTTGTTTCTGCTCATATATCGATCATGCTCGCTCTTTGTCAAGAACAAGCACATGTTTTAATCATCGCAACAATGCATATGGTCGTCAAATGTCCGGTTGAAATACTTGTCTACGTAGTTTTTTCTGGAAATGAGGTCTCATTTGTTGGTCACCTTGATCCCTTTGCTCTTTCTGTTCTCTCTGTCTGATTTGAGGGATTTGACCCCTTCTGGGGTTCTGATTTCTGGGAGGTGGGTCATTCTATTCTCGAGCAACAGGTATGTTTCCCATGGACATTCTCTCCATCAACTTATCCATGGTCTTCATTACCATGCCAAATTTATCATCTGAGAACCAAGACATTGAAGGTTGTGCATCTCCCTGGGGTCTCTTGTCGCCTCGATTGAACCTTGGTTTTATTTTTCCCGACGCCTTCATGTTTACTTCGACTTCGAAAGCGTTACTCATTATAGCATCCAGACTCACTAATCTTCTTTCTCTCAAGAACAAGGAGAAATCACTGTCGAAAGAATCAGTGTACCGCAACTGCACAACACCTAAGGGCGGCTTGACTTCTGAGGTATTGAGTTGTACACCTTCAAAAAATGGGCTGAGAACTCTTGCACTATTTCTTCCGGTGATTTCTTCATATTATTGTATTGTGTCAGTAGATGCAACAGGTTTTTCTTGTCCCCCCATTTATTTAGGAACGATGTCTCGAATGCGGTGAAGTCCCAAATGTTTGTGGATGGGAGGGCTTTGAACCATTTTCTTACATCTCCTGAAAGAATTTGCACAAAAAAACCTCATTTTTGCATCCATGTAGTCCAACCTCTTCCAGGTTGACGAAATCGTTAAACCAGTCCAGGTGCCTCTGAGCGGAAACATTTCCTTCAACATCGTAGAGCTTGATTCTCTAGCTATAATTCTGAGGCAAGTCATGTAATTGGGATGGTAGGATGAGAGGAGTGAATCTAGCAGCCATAGCCCTAGGAGGATTCAGATTATGAGAGATATTATTGGGTACTAGAGCTTGAATTTTCTTCGAGTCGAAAACAGTCTCGTCCAAACTAGTTTCTGACTTAGACCTAAAGAGAGTTTGCTCGAAGAATGTGTCAAAATAAAGGTCGTTAATGCTCTGTGTGCCATATTTGGGCAAGGACAGGCTTCTGTCCAGGTAGTAGAAAGGGTCTGACGCTTGCTCTCTAGTCTTGTGCAGAATCTTCTCGGGGTCGTACACAGGCTCTGTGGGGTTTGGGTTAGGATTTTCTTTGGTATAAATTGTTTTTGGAGACAGGGTTCCTGAAATGTGCTACTTGAAGCTACTGGTATTTTTGGACTGGAGTTTCCATGGTAAGGGTTTCAGCCGATATGGATGTTTGTCCCTTTGTTACCCTTAGGGGTCAAAATTCAATGTTAGTCATTCTCCCAGGTAAAATCTATTCAATTTCGTCCTCGACAATGGTGCCAAAATGTTAGCACTCCGTAAATCTGTTCAGATGATAAACAAACAATGAAGGTAAATTTTTCAACCGACTTTGAGACCTGAAACTAGCCTTTCGGATATAGAGAGGGCTCTCTTGGAAGGCGCAGTCTCCGTACAAGATATGGATTTGAAAGCAGTGGCTATATTTAACACCTTGATATGATGGGTTCTAGTTATATTGGCGCAAGAAAGTGAGACTTGGGCTATGGAGTTGATATGAGGAAAGGGAGGGGACAAATGAATCAGTGACTGAACTTGAGAGGATAAGGCTAGGTGAGCAATGGTATTCAGTGTAAAAACGTAATGTGAGGTGGGAGAAAAACACAGAAAGTAACTCAGAGCATCGTTGTAGGTGAATTCAGAGTTAACTTTTAGGAGAAAAAGTTTTGTCTAAGTGGCGTGAATAAGGGGCGTTACGTAGTGAATCCACAAGTTCGAAAATTCATTCTGAAATAGACAGAAAAAGATATGAATAAAATATGAAAGGAAGCACATACACAAAAGGAGAGGAACACAATACATCCAACTGCTACAACTAGAATATTTTCCTCAAGTTATAGAACCTTTGCATTAAATTCTGGTCCGAAACTCAAATTACATATAATATTTGTCGTCTACCAAATTTGCCAACCAACTTGGCTTACATCAAAAAGATGAAATATATAAATGAGGGCGTCGCTTGGGCTACCCTGCTTTATAACTACAAACCCTAAATCTAGGAAAACTGAGTAGCATGCGCTAGAGACTCTTCACATGGTGCTGCCCGAAAATAGACAATAATCACGGTTGTTTACCCATGACCATTCATAAATATTCCACGAGGATCTGATCATCGGTCAGGTCTCGATATGGAAAAATATGTGTCAGTGCATCCCTTCGATTGGGTGTCAGAGCAAGCAGGTGTCTGTCAAGAACTTGTTATCCGGTTATAATGGCTTCGATTTATGTTGCGTGTTCATCTTCTGGAAAATGTGTGTGGCGAGTGGCTGTTTGATTATTGTGGTCGCGTCATTCAAAACTTCCAATATTTGTCTTGTGTTTGCAGGATGTAGAAACAAACACCTGCTAAACTTGCTTTTCCTGCACGCTGGCGAGAGCCACACGGGCTTCCTTCTCGGTCGTTTCACTTTCTCTGGGATGCTTTGTATCCCTTTATTCTGCCAGTATTTGTGCTTCTCACATTTGTAAAATGGTGTCCTGCACTTCTCTGAGCTTCCTTTTTAACCGTGCCATGTTCCCCTTGTGACCTTGTGCTGCTGACGTTTCCATAGTTTTTGTCGCTAGTTGCCACCTCAATTTCATGTTTTCCTAATAGAGTTCAGCGATAGCCATATTTGCATGTTTTAGTTGTTGATATGGATATTGATCATTCACTCCTGTGATATCCGCTTTCCTTGTTCTACTCCTATCTTCACGGCTCGATCTTCCAGCAGGTTCTAGCTGGATGGCGTGCATGAGTAGTTATTCGACTACTGATCTGGCACGCGGCTCTTCTAAAAATTGAGCTTCCACGGTTTCCTTGTTCTTCCAAGGCCTGCCCCTATTCTGAGGCATTTTCTACTGGGGAGACAGAGCTCCTACTGTCTTCCTATCCTATGTGAATCACTTCATTTCGGATTATGCGCGGTTTGATCTGGTCTTCTCTGTAGGTAAAAGAATAGCTCCTTTCATGTCTTTGGGAATGGTTGTTGCATGTGAGAATGAATCCCAATCATTTTGGGGCTCATACCTTGCAATTCTGATGCTCCGTGCACCTTTCCTTATGCTTTGAGAGGTCTCCATGGCACGACCGGTGTGTAATTTGCACGCAGTATATCCAAAAAATGCACAGGGGGGGAGTTATGAACAAACTGGAGTGGCAAGGGAAATTGCAAATAGAGTTCAGGCCTGGTTCTACTACTGGATAAAGTGTCGAGCATATGAGATTTATAACAAGTTAGATAAAAGAGGAAATCATGTTGGAGGACAGTGAATTCATGGCGACGAGATGTTTCAAGTTGAGTTGCAAGTTTTCCATGGAAAATCCCTGTGTGTAGGATACATGCAATAAGGTTTGCTGGACATGCATGACACGAACGTCACTATTTTTTCATTCCCTCGGCCTTCATGATGAACTGATAATAACATGTTGTACTTTCCGATGTGACCTCCATTAACTACTTTACTCGACCTAGGCATGTAGAGACTGGTTTCTCAACGGGACTCTACTCTTTGGAAAATACATACCCGTACCGCTCATACAAGTTTCAACTCTGACATCCCCTCCCGTTTCCAAGGGCCAACCAACCACTTGCTGACCTCGACCTCACGGGGTTACGTACCTGATTTAACATGTTCGGATGCATGGGTTACAACTTGAATTAAAACTGACTCTAAATGGAAAGAAAAATGGCGGCGCTAACAGATGGTATCATCATCAAAATGATAGTATCTTGCATCACATTTGCTTATGTCGACTTGAAGAAATGCATCAATACTTTCAATCTCTGTATGACCATGCTCCCTTTCTGGTGAAGAATTTCTCACAAAGTTGTCCCCTTTGGAATCACTACAAGATGTATCATGAGAATTCGATGATCGAAAAGGAATGTAGGTTGTCAGATCTTTGCTTTCACCTGGAGGTGGGAGGGTGGGCTCTTGAATATCACTGTTAACAATGATTTCTCCATCCCTTTTATCTTCAATTGTATCTTGATTCTTGATGGAAATATGAGAAGATTATTCTCCATTTCTCCCTACTATGATGCCTTTATCTTCCTCGAGTCTTTTCAAACAGGCCTCCCATAAACCACCACTATTTTCTGAATCTGAGAAATCATGTGATATCGTCTCATGGGAGGGGGGAGAATGATGAAACTCTTCATAAAAAACCTATGATCTTCATTGCTATGGTTGATCTCAATATCTTCCATAGGAAGACCAAGAAAATCCTCAATAAGTCTTCGTGTATAATATAATTCCTTTATTTCGCGGACAAGGGGCAACCAACCTATTGAGTCATAATCCCAACTTGCACAAAAAGATTCCAAAAACTTTGCAAAATAAAAAAAACAAACCTTTTCCAAGGATTTCATACCACATATGTCCAAACCCTCTTTTATTTATCATGAAAAATTTCATCAAGAGATCCTCATGGAATAATTCATTTTTCTTACTGAATGCAATAATGATAGATATGTATTTCACAATTAGATCCCCATATCCATAGAAAAGGGTCCAGTCCTCGACCCCTTCCATATTAATTATATCATCATGCGGAAAATTCCTCATACCCGAATATTCAATCAGATCATAACATTATGCTAACTATGGAGGGAGCTTCTCCATTCTTATTACTAAGATCTAAAAGCAAGGCTAAAATTAAAAATATGAGATGAAAAATATCTATGAGAATACCACAATGGAGTCACCAATACATATGTTACATTTTACCTTAGATATTTAAGTCTTGTCTTGTATCTTTGTGTCTAATGTGGCTTATGTGGGGTCTCCAGGTGAGTTCCTACAAGTTAGTGCAAGTAATGATAAACTCATCGAAATATAAAACAAAATTTCATACGAGAGATAAGATAATGGAGTCGCCAAAGTTGGAAATATTTAGTTGCAGCGAACTTGTTTTTTATTTTTCTGCAATGGAGTCGCCAGATGATACCCATAAATGTTAGCAAGTAAAACCAAAATAATCTCATCAAAGTACAACGCAATAAAGTTTACCGATATATGTCGTTGAAGACCCTTGGTTAAAAAACTTGTTCCTAGGAAATGACGCAAAAAAATGTTACCGACCAAACTAGCAGACCACCAAGGTTTGTAGTATGCTATGACAACAACATAGAGGATAGGTGCCCAATGTCACCACAATACCTATCCTTCCCTATTCGAGCCAAACCCCATGCTAAGAGGATTTGGGAGGCTTCCCGCAAACTATTACTTCACCTCAAATAATCTTAAGAAGAGTGCCTAAATAGAGAACACTAGGTCAAGGTAGGAGTTAATTGTTTTCAAGACTTGTTGAACTAGAAATAATGTAGAAAATAAAGTAACAAATCAACAAGCTAACTTACCCCAACTCTTCCAAATATTGATTAAGTGATGCACAAGATATAGGGGTGAATTCCCTTACCACTTTCTGGATGATTTATAATATGGATACTTTGTAAGAAGTGGCTGGAAATAAGACATTTCATTGCTGTCCTATTATATTAGACATGCAAAAATAGATAAAAACGTAGAAAACCAACAAGAAAATGGTCCTTTGAGGCCTCCCACAAGTGTAAAAATACACTAGATCGATAGATCTGTGGGTTTAGTGGATAGGGAAGCAAAGCAGTAATGAACATTGTGCCCTATATCCTTCAAATATGTAACAAAATCAATTTCTAGCTAGCTGAAAATTACTTCTGCATATCTGGGGTTCAAATCTCCCTAAGGTCAAAACCCAAAATTTATTACAACAAAGAATAATATTTAATGAGATGTAATTTTCTTCTATACTAACTAAAAAATTAAGATAAAACTTGTGAATCAGATTTGGAATAATTTTGGAAGGGTTTAGGAAGTGGATACTTACAATATGCACCCCTTTTATTGTCAACAAGAGTGTTGATATGAAGATTTTCTTGGTTGTAATAACACAGATCTGCACACTATTTCTTAAGAAAACCCTTGTAAGATATATTTAATGAAGCATAAAAATAAAGAATAAATATATCTTGGAGTAGGGAAATTCCCAAGGCAATAAAAACCCTAATATCTACTAGCTTATAAGATCTGAAAATGAAATACTAAGCCATGGTATGGTTTTTTTTTTGTATTTTTTTTATAATAAGAGATGATTTCAAATATTTGAAATTAAGTGGTTGAATAAATGGAGAGATTTACCTTTACCTTTCTTTATATTATATGTCTCTTAGTTTGAGAGATTGTGACCTCACAAGTTTAAGATTGGCCCGGATGGATTTCTATTCAATTGGGGTCGAAGGACTATCACCCCCAATGCTAGAAATTCAACAATAGATGTGTTCCTCCTTGGATTTGCTAGGAGAGCTCATCAATGGATGGTATCCAAGAAAACCAATCAACTAGGGTCAAAGTGATAACCTACCACTTGGTTGAAGCTACTACCCCAACGTTCCACTTCCTTGAACATTTGACTTGGGAAATGTGCCCAACTATTTTCTTAGAAGGGTGGGGCGATTTTCCTTTGGGAGGAAATATCTCCATTAATATTTCATCAATCCAAAATGTGTAATATGGGTTTTTCTCGTAAATTTTTTTTGATCATTTTGAGCCCATGTTATATTTTTGCCTCCAGGGACCCATTGCATTGGGATCCATGAACTACCTCAAAAGACATGCAATGATGAAAACTTTGTGAGACTACCATGTTGTGAACAAAAATGACAAATGCACCATCACTAAGATATGCCTATAGACTCAATATAAAACAACCATGTTGGAAGACATAGGTGTGCATGACATGGATAGGACCAGGCCCCAAAAACTACAATCACACCTACATAAGACTCATGGCTCCACACAACCATTTCTCACAATAGATCCATGCCAAGGCTTCCAATCCTATCCAGGAAAAAAGACATTGAGATTGGGACTAAGGGGACTGACCATGGACGGATTAAGTCTAGGAGTCCATTACAATATCATCCACTATGGTTTACATGGCTTTGAATTGCATCCTTCGGTTTACAATGATGTAGCCAAATGAAAAATCTACTATACCTTCTGGAGAGGTTATATGTCCCACAATTTTCAAAGTGCATAATTTTGACGAGACAATTTTTAATGTTGCAAGAGAGAGGTTATGCCTGTGCCCAGAGAAGATTGATTGCGACAATGTATTCTTTTAACCAGATCATTTCAGAAAGGTAGGTGAAGTACTAAAAGAAAATGATGCATCAGGAATGCTGAGAATACAAGTTGATTATGCATTTCTCTAGTGTTTCTCCATTGCCAGTGAGCATCCATAGGCCTGACAAAGTCACCCTGATGTCACAAGCCTTGCTACGCTTATAGGGAGCGTCCATAGCCCCGACATATATACTTGCATGTCCTACATGAGATGGAATGCCTTTCCCCAAGCCTTTACGTTTATAATGTGAATTTCCTCTTGAATTTAGAGAGAGATGGATGGGGGGGTTCTAATCTTCCTTTAAAAGCATGTAGGATGACACCTATGAAAGTGATATTTTCCAACTTGATTATAGATGAGCTAATTCCCCAAGCAACATACCTTGAGTACTACAATTGTCTTCCTAAAGTAGTTTTCAGTCTTGTTAGTTTCAGAAAAACACAAAACCTGCTCTTGGGTATCTCCATTAGTTCACTCTCACTACAATTTAAGAATGCAATGCTCATCTGTTAGTGAACTATGTTTGTCTATTAAATCTGACCTGAAGTAGTGCACATCAATTTTCATAGAGATGGATGAAGTTGTGTCTAGAAGTAAAATGTATATTTTCAGGCTTTTGATACCAACATGTTGCATCATAAAATCTATTCGGATCAATGACACCAAGTTCGCTAAGATGTCTAAGGAAAGAATTTTGAAAGAGAGAAGAGGAAACCTAATTAGAATAAAAGAAAAATGAAAATGCAAAGCATAAAACAAAGAAAGCATGCACAAAAAAGTAAAACATAATAAAGAAAAAATTAAATATGGAAAGTAGACTCTTTATTTATCTACAAGGGAAGGCCTCCTAGAAGGCTAGATAATGTAGTGCTTAAGAATTTGGTTGTTGATGGGGAGGAGGTCTACATCCCCTTCAATATTTTTCAATCTGTAGGTACCTAGGTCAATATTTTCCTTGACTATGAAGGACTGATCCACAATTGTTGAAACTTTGAATGTTTTCCTTTGTCTTCATGTGGCTTGTCCCATTTGAGAACTGAGTCTCCAACTTAAAAGTCCTTTTCACCTACATATTTTTTATCGAACCAATGTTTAATAGTCTATTGGTGAGTTTAAAATTTATTTTTAGATTTGGTGCAAGTCCCTTCTAGTTTTAACAAGGTGTTGATACGTTTTTGGATGACAGGGGATTCTCTCCCTAATGATTTCCGTGTCAGTTGAAGGGAAGGGAGATAGATGTTTGAAGGGAGAATGGTTTCCTTCACGTAAACGAGAAACTAAGGAGAGGTCCCTATGGATGCTTTATGAGTAACACGGTCAGTCCAAAGGGCATTTGGTAATGCATTGTGCCAATTCCTTTGTTGGTTAACTACAATTCACTTAAGTATATGGATCGGGTTTTTGTTAGTGGATTCAACCATGCCATTTCTCTGGGGGTAATAGTTGGTTGCATATTTCAAAATGAACCCTTTCTCTAAAACAAACTCAATTAATTTCAGTGATGAAAAATATGTAGCATTATCAAATACAAGAATGGTTGGTACTTCGAACCTGGTCATAATGTGTTATTTTAGAAAATTGATTACTAATTCATCATTTACCTTAGTTAATGGCACAACTTTTTTCCAACATGAGAAATAGTCAAGATAGTTAGAATATACATGTGTGTTGGCCCTTGACCAAGTTTTGGGAGATCCTTGGTCAAGTTTGACCTATTTTTGGACTTCGATAGCCTGTCAAAGGAGGAGCGCAAGACGAAGCAGAGATCGTAGGATCTCGGCCCCTTTTTTGGGTCCTTTTTGGGATTTGGGATTATGTAATGGGTATGGGATGTTGGCCCATGGGTTTACCCATGTTTAGGCCTATTTTGTAAAGTATAAATAGATGTCTAGGCAATGTAAGGAGGGGCATCTATGTGATGTTAGGCTAATATTCTAAGTATTAGATCTATGTGATTGAAGGATTGTAAGTGACCTATGCATACTGTGTGAGACTTGCAGAGCTGAGTGCAAGTCATTGTAAGAGGTTGTGGAAGGTTGTGTGCTTAGATCTACTCGGGGAAGGAGGATCTAGCAAGCTACGCAGATCTCCTGTCCTATGCGGAGTAGAGTTTTGAAGCTCTGTGCATGTAACCTATTGAAGAAGCTAATAAAGAAGAAGAGTTGGTGGATGTAGCCCCAGGGTGGGGGTGAACCACGTATATGATGTGTTTCTTTTATTTGTGCAATGTATTGATGCGTTTATGTCTTTACTTGCTAAGTGCTTTGATATAGATAGATAGATCTGTTTATGCTTTGTGATAATGATGTATATGGATGTTAGATCATACTTATATGAATGTGCTTAGTGCTTGAATATACTAGATCTGATATGTTCCTTCATGCTAAGTGTTGCTAGATGCCCGATCTAGTTGACCACTACGTTGTACCGTGATTAGGGTTTAACTGTGTTGTAACTAGAACTGAATATTGATCAATATAACTGCTAAGTGCTCTATTAAGTGTTACAATCACAGTTATGTGTCCCAATGAAGGTTGCAGACACCTGAGTCCTACAACCACCCCTGCCTCTACCTCGGGTGAGACTTCATTTGCTTTGCAGGTGTTGCTGAAAGGTTCGGTATTTAGGGTTTTGTTGGTGCGTTGTTGTAGCGTTGAACCCTGGGTATGCCCCTGTGCGAACAAATGGTTCTGTTGTTGGGACTTGAAACTGTGATTGTTGGGAACTAAGGAAGAGGAAGCTTTGTGAAAAGATCCAACCTGAAACTATGATTGCTGGGAACTAAGGAAGAAGAAGCTTTGTGCAAAGATCCGTCCTAAAACTATGAAAGCTCTGTGCATAGATCTGTCACTCTAGTGCGCAATACTCTACTTAGTTTAACAAGCTCTGTGCTAAAGAAAAGAAGTTCGATTGGAAGAAAATAGGTAAGGTATGAAAGCTTTGTGCTCTGAGAAAGGTAAACGTGAGAATTCTTGACTAAAAGAGGTAAGATCTGAAATATTTGTGCTTTGATAAAGGTAAGAATAGTGAAAATTTATAGGTATGGAAGCTTGGTGCTCTATAGAAGTAAGATAAGTGGAAATTTTTGTTTCTAAAGTATGGATCTAGGTATGTTTGATAGATTCTATCCTAGCTTGAAAACTAGGGTACTAATATATTAAAGAAGGTTTGATATGAGTAGATATGATAAGATTAGTGAAATATATGTTATACCTATGCATAGAAAGAACGTTTGGACTAACAAGTGGATGCAGGATCCTAGAAATAAATGTTTGCAGGTTAGCTACTATGACCCTGGCGTGTAGTATAGAAAGAGATGGGAATCATTTAAAAGAAAGAGAGGATTAACCCTCTGTTACAGTTGCAGAAAACCAGGACATCTTGCTAAGGAATGCCCTAGGAGAAGACCTAGTTGTCTTTGTTGCAAAGATATGGACCATGAAGTATTGGATTTCCCTAGAATGATTTCTAAGCTTGAAGGAATGAACATGAGACAAGAAAACCCTAAGACAGATCCAGAAATGGAAGAATCCCAGAAAGAATCAGAGAAATTATTGCTATAGATAAAAGAAACCCTGAATGACCACAGACATGTCAGTTTATCAGATATCTTCAAAGAAAAATAATGCCTTGAAGCAAGAATATGAGACTTTGACATTGAATGTGTTCTGGATGAGGAAACACAGGTGAATGTCATGACAGAAAGAACTTGGGAACTTTTAGGGAAGCCTACTATGACTCCTTCATTGGGAGGATTAGGTCTATTTAGAGGAAAGATGATAAACCTATGTGGAAAGCTCACCCAGATATCTATGAATGCCAATGGAACTTCGACAGAGGAAGATTTTGACATTATTAAATTTATTGAGAACCGCGCCCCATTTACCATGTTATTAGGAAAACCTTGGATTGGAAGAAATCAGGCCAGAAGGCAAGAAGAAAAAGAAGTTTTAGAACAGAAGAAGCAAGAGTTAAAAGATTTCATGACTAGAAGGATCACACACTTGATTGAAGAATAGAAGAACAGATTGAAGCTATTTAACACCAGAGACCCATATGTTGAAGTTACAAGAACACTAGAAGACCCACAAAAGATTGAAGTACCTATTCCAGATAAAGAAGAAGTATCACCCTCGACTCTTAGGAAAGAATCTCAACAGTGTGAAGTAACTATGCCAAAAGAAGGTAAGAATCAGAATGGAAAAAGGCATACCGAGATGAAGCTCACTAGAAAGAAACTTAGAAAACTAAGTAAGAAGAGAGCTAATATCGACAAGTTATAGAAGGTTCCAGAGGGAACTTTGCAGAAGGAAAATCTGCAAAATTGGAGCTTCGTCGGGATAATAGAACAACGTCACATGGAACTTCGCCATGGTGAAGCAATATAGCCGTTGGGACCAATATAATCGTTTGCCCGATCCTTCGAATGGGTAGAAAGGGATTTATGGTTCGCCACTAGACCATTGGACCGTGCCATAATGGACATAATAGAGTTAATGAAGGCTTCTCGATTGTTGCAAGCAATTCATTGCCAAGTTATCTATTTATCTCGTCACACCATGCACCGAGAACACTTTTGATAATCATGAATTTGAGCCCACAAACTTGTTAATTTTATACAGTGATCATTATGCTATTTTCTTATATCCTATTGCAGTGTCTAAGTTACTCCTCAAACCCAAAGATTTCCAACCCTGAGCATGTATGTTGGATGAGGTCAGCATTGCAGAGAGATTTGTCGAAGAAGTTCTGATCAATATCATGACTGAAAGAGTCATGTTGATGTCTACAAGTGTACAAGCATCATCGGCGAGAGGACTGCAAGCCTCTCTGTTGACTGCTCACGGATCAGGGCCATCCCGACCATCAGTAGAGAAGAGAACCAAGCATAAAGATGACCTAGAAAACGTGAATTTGATTCCATCCATATTGACCGATTACATCCTGCCTCTGGATGGCGTGGTGAATCGTGATAGTGTGATAACATACTTCGAGTACACTATGGTCACTACATACCTCCCAAAGGGGATACGCTCAGTTCAAACAAAGCAAGACAAGATCACATCGTTGAATTTCAGTGACTTCAACCTTGGAGATCGAAATATCTATGGTATGCTCGCCCCATATAAGTACCTAACCATAACTAAAGGGAAGAAATCTAAGATCATCCCTCAGTCATGGACGATGAATCTCACGCAGTCCACCCTATTGAATGTCATGAAGATCCCATAAAGGAATTCAACGCCTATGTCAAGCTGCTACTATCGTGTTAATATGGCAGTTACTTATGGCTAGACGAATGCATTACAGTTGATCCAATGTTGATCCATGGGATCACAGGATTGAGTATGCAAGGACCTGACCCAAGGGACTTTTATCAAGGAAAAGCCGCAGATCATGCACTTGCACAGAAGATCAAGGATACATATGGCGATGTTGAGAAGGGAACAAGAGGCTACAAGGTAGCTTCCATCTAGAGTGGCGCAGTGCGCCTCGCATGTCAACTGATAGATGGAAAGTTAGTAAGGAATAATCGACCTACATAGGTCACCGACTTTGTTGTTGACCTCACAGGGAAGTGCGCAGAAGGCCTACAGATGAACTGGGCGAAGTACCTAGTTAACCAGTTGGAACTAGATTTTCGAGAAGCACAGGATCAGGGTTATGAATTTCATTTTAGTTGACTCTTAGTCCTCATTGCATTTGTTTCCTGGGATATGTCGAAAGGAGCGGCCTTCCCTAACATAGAGTCATTCAAACCGCTTGTCGTGAAGTTTTCTACCCTGTGGTATTCAACTGATATGAACAAACAGTGGCAGTCGAATGTTGTGTTTCATACATACTACCTCCAGCTAAAGCAAGCCATCGAAGCTGAGCCTCGTATGAATCCGAACAACCTACAAAGGTTCCGACCACTAATGAAGTTTAGTGCATATCGACACTTTATATACATTACAATGCGAGCAAATGAACATCAAGAGAAACTCCAGTCATATTACAAACTTACATAAGAAGACCTTGAGGAGATCACCAAAGAATGGTTTGCTGACCTCCTTATCCCTGCCAACCCAAGAGAGATATATGATATTGATAGCTTAGAGAACACTCATAAAGAACAAAATACACCCAGAACCAACAGATAGAAGAAGACTAAGGAGGTCCAAAACTTAAGCAGCACCTCAGTAAAGACTGCTTCCATGTCACCTGACTGAGGGGGTGGTGATGAAGTAGAAGCTGAACAGAGACCAGGTGAAGTAACACCGCCCAGAGATGAGGTCAACCTTTTGAAGAAGAGGAAGGTTTCCCCCCTGAAACCTTCTTCCCGAAAGAAATTGAAAGCCTCCATGACCAAGATGCAGACTGTCCTCACCTCTAATGATTTTGACTTCATCATAGCTGCCCTAAACGATGCTTCACTAGAGATAGCAGAGAAACAAGGAGCGAAGCAGGAAGAAATGTATGATAGGATTGAAGTTGAACTCTTAGGGGTACAGTAGGCCCTTTAGTCCAGCCACACATTCTCCACTGTGCCCATGCCATCGGGAGAACCAGAGTTGGGAGATGAGCCAGCCCAACTCCACCGACTAGCTAAGACAGTTGAAGCTCACCTTCGACGAGCACAAGAGGAAACAAAACAAGCCACCCAGGCTTTGATGCAAGTGCAAGGAGTACTTGTAGAGCAACGCCGAGCTTCAGAACAAGAAAAGATTATCTCCAAGCAAAGTTTGATGAAAAAAAAGCACAACTACAACAAGGAAAAGAACAGTTGCCCAGGGAGCAACTCAGAGTGAAAGAAGTGGTCAACAGAGCACTTCACTCTGTGAAAGTAGTAGAAATAAAGGCAGAATATCGAGTCATGCAACAAGTAGAGTAGCTCACAGAAGTTATCCAACAGCTAAAGCAACACATAATAGACTTAGAGCTCTGCGCAGTGCCCAAGACCCCACAGGATGTAAGGGATAAAACAGAAGCAATTGCTCAAACCACAGTTGAGAGAATAAAATCCCTTTCTATGGAATGTAAGCAACTCACTGATCGCAGTGCCCAGACCTATGAGAAACTCACTGAAAATCTAGAACTGAAGGAACTAGAGTCGCAACTCCAATAGGTCAAGTATCAAGCTGAAATGATACAAGCACAATTGAAGCCCCTGTCAGCTATGGAAAGAATGAAGTGATCCCAGGAGCAGTGCACTTCCTAGCAGTAGATCCACACTATCCATAGCAGAGTTATGGAAGTAACTCAGAGGCTCCAACTTGTACAAGATAAGGCTTACCAATTGTTTACAGAGGTAGAAGGCCGAGGAGAAAAACTGGAGCAGGTTGTCACTGCAGCTGAACAACGCCTTGAAGGACCTGTCAACGATGTAGTCATCCAAGAGTTCGTTGAATAGGAGGCCAAGGCATAGTAGCAAGTCAAAGAAGCTCGAGCTACGCTTGAGTCTTTTGAAGTAGAATTATCCATATCAGAGTGACTCGGGACAAGCCACTCGGGACAAGTCACAGGTGAGTGTTAGGGGCTTGTTGGCCCTTGACCAAGTTTTGGGAGATCCTTGGTCAAGTTTGACCTATTTTTGGACTTTGACAGCTTGTCGAAGTAGGAGCGCAAGATGAAGCAGAAATCGCAAGATCTCGACCCCTTTTTTGGGTCCTTTTTGGGATTTGGGATTATGTAATGGGTATGGGATGTCAACCCATTGGTTTACCCATGTTTAGGCCTATTTTGTAAAGTATAAATAGATGTCTAGGCAATGTAAGGAGGGGCATCTATGTGAAGTTAGGCTAATATGCTAAGTTCTAGATCTATGTGATTGAAGGATTGTAAGTGCTCTGTGCATACTGTGTGAGACTTGTAAAGCTGAGTGCAAGTCATTGTAAAAGGATGTGGAAGGCTGTGTTCTTAGATCTACTCGGGGAAGGAGGATCTAGCGAGCTGTGCAGATCTCCTGTCCTATGCGGAGTAGGGTTTTGAAGCTCTGTGCATGTAACCTATTGAAGAGGATAATAAAGAAGAAGAGTTGGTGGACGTAGCCCAGGGTGGGGGTGAACCACGCATATGATGTGTTGCTTTGCTTTGTGCAATGTGTTGATGCGTTTATGTCTTTACTTGCTAAGTTCTTTGATATAGATAGATATATCTTTTTATGCTTTGTGCTAATCATGTATATGGATGTTAGATCAGACTTCTATGAATGATGTTCTTAGTGCTTGAATCTTCTAGATCTTATGTTTTCCTTCGTGCTAAGTGATGCTAGATGCCATATCTGGTTGACCATTGTGATGTACCATGATTAGGGTTTAACTGCGTTGTAACTAGAACTGAATATTGATCAATAGAACTGCTAAGTTCTCTGTTAAGTGTTACAATCACATATATGTGTCCCAACTAAGGTTGCAGACACCTGAGTCCTGCAACCACCCCTGCCTCTACCTCGGGTGAGACTTCATATGCTTCGTAGGTGTTGCCGAAAGGGTTGGTAGTTAGGGTTTTGTTGGTGCGTTGTTGTAGCGTTGAACCCTGGGTCTGCCCCTGTGCCAACAATGTGTTTCTTAGATGAATGAGGATTTATCTCACCGAATATGTCTAGTCCCTACTGCTCGAAAATATATTCAACAAAAACATGTTGAATTCGAACAATTGCCTTGCTTTCTCTTTCAGCTGAGTTCTGGAAGATGTCACAACCTTGGGAATAAGCGTGAGCATATTTGAACATTGTAGGAAAATAATACCCAAATCTTAGGATATTTTTGGTTGTTGTCTCTCCATAACAATGACCTCCAACTGGTCTGTCATATAGGTCTTTGAGAACTTTGTCAACGTCTTTCTTCTCCAGACATCAGAGTTGAACTCCATCATAATTCCTTCTAAACAAGATACCTTGAACTAGCTGATATTGTGCATATGTTAGTCTTAATTCCATTCTTTGTTTAGCATTGAGATGATTAGGGGAAGTGCCATGTTGAAGATACTACTTGAGATCATTATACCATTAATTCTCAATTGATGGGATGTAAGGAGACTGTTGTGCATAGAGTGTTGGTTCTTCCTACCAACCTTCTTCTTCATGATCCTCATAATCCATGGCCTTTGTTTATAATTTACATAGGCCTTGAAATTTAATTATAGTTGTTGGTTTAAACTGAAGGTCATATTCCTGTAAAATGGTGATCTAGTTACCTTATATTTCACCCAGTTCCCTTTGCACAAAGAGAGATCTAACCTTGGGGTGAGGGATGATAAGCTTGGTGTGATTTTTCAATATATAAGACCTTAATTGTTTAATGGCTTTGTGGAAAAAAAAATCATGTTTGTCCAACAATGGATAGTTCAAATCAACACCTTGAAGTTCAGTGTTCATGAATGCTATGAGACATTCATTACCTGGGTGATCCATTTGGGTGAGCACTGCTACAAGAGAATGATCTAAAGCGAATGTGTATAACAAAAAGTCTTTGGTGAAATATGGACTTTGAAGTGCAAGGGAAACCGTTATGGAAACCTTGTTCTTCTTCAAGGAATCCTTCTCAACAGATGTCCATTTGAATTGAACGTCCTTCTTTATCATCTGTCAAAGGGGTTTAATTTTTTTGGCAAAATTACGAACATATCTTCTCACAAAATTAATTTTCCTGAAAAATGATTGCATAGAATTTTTGCTATGTGGGGATGGGATCTGCATGATGGATTTGGTGCATTCTAGGTAAAAAAAAAATCCATTCCTTATAAATGATATGTCCCAATAGCTTATCTTCTGAAACAATGAAGATGATTTTATTGTGATTCAGAGAAATGCCATACTTCTTGCACCTTTCGAAAATCTGTTTCAGGTGTTGTGGATGATCAACTCTGTTCTTGGAATAAATTGTAATGTCGTTGAGGTAAATCACCATGCCATGATTGATTATACTTTTACATTCTATATCCATTACCCTCTTGTAGCACCAACGTTAATTAGGCCAAAGGGCATCCTGCGATATGCAAACGTTCCCCACTTTTTTATGAAAGTAGTCTTCATTCGGTCTAGTTTTGCTACAAGAACCTGGTTATATCTAGAAAACCCATCTAAAAGAGAAAATATTTGAGAGCCAAAGATGAGTTGTAATATATGTTCCATTGGGGGAGTTGGGTAACTTTCCTTGTCAAGTGACAACACACTCCTCAAGATGCAATAATCCTTAATTTTATTTGCTTCATCTCAATAATCCTGAAGATTCTCTTCGTGTACTTCATCATCTATCACAAAATCTTGGAATACGTTGGTGTTGGTAAGGAAAACTATAATTTGAGAATCATCATTGAACACTCTCCAGTTCGTGAATTTTTTGGTATGAAGGCCTGAAAAGGATTTCAACAGTAAAATCGTTATTCAAGGGTGTGAATCTAGGTGTTGTGTTAGCTAAAGTATTAGAAATAATATTTTGAGAATGAGGTATGGAAGTAATATCAAATGCATTGAAATAATTGATAAGGTGCCTTACCTCATGCTAGTAATTTTTCAAATGGGGAGACATGTAGTGTATAGTGTTTCTTACCTTTCAGATAATTAACTCTGAATTGACAAAAACTCGAAGGCATTTTACCTTAAGGTCAATGGGCTTCTTCAGGCCCTAGACCAAGGCTTCATATTCCTTTGTATTATTGGTGCATTCAAAATCTAAACAACAAGATATAAGAGTCTTATGCTTTTCAAGATCAATGAGAGTGTATCTTTCCCCAGATCCTTCCCAAGACTTGGAGCCATTGAAAAACAAAGTCCAAATGTTAGTATCTAAGATTGAGTTAATAAAACAAACATTGTCTATTTCTACTATAGT
This sequence comes from Picea engelmannii, assembly GCA_009831015.1. Taxonomy (NCBI): domain Eukaryota; kingdom Viridiplantae; phylum Streptophyta; class Pinopsida; order Pinales; family Pinaceae; genus Picea; species Picea engelmannii. The sequence goes on along the minus strand of ML776784.1, from coordinate 263,345 downwards.
ACAATCATTAGCTTGAGTCTGAGTGCAATGAAGGATTTCAGAGTGTTCGTCTATTTGGATTGAAGATGGTTGTGTTTCATAACAACCATGGTCAACCTCTAAAAAGTAATTTCCAAAAGAGGAATGAGTAATTTCCCTTGATTCTGGTGTTGGTCATTCTATTTTCCCTTCCCCTTATTATTCTTTTCATTATTGTTATTAGGATTCTGGTTGGGGGGGTTAGGGACATATTTCTAAGAATACACTTGACCTTGTAAAGGAGGTGTGGGTTGAACAACATTGACTGAGGGTTGAGGTGTTGTGACTATATGAACTGGATTTGTTGGAAAAGGGTGAGAAAAGGATAATATGGGTTAATGGTTTCCCCACTACAAGAGGAACTAGTGCACCCATGCCCATGTATGTGTTGATGTGTAAGGGGGACATGAATAACAGGTGATAGTTCCCACTTGAGATATGTAATGTGAGGAATATGGTGGATGATTAGGGTAATTGTAAGGAATCATGGGACATGCTACAGGGGGTGGCGGGTAAAAGGTACTAACTCTGCCATATATTTTACCATACACATTAGTTCTAGGGGTATAAGAGTATGTATTACTTTAGGATATAGACCCAATGACGTCATCACCATCATGTGATACTCCCAATGAATACAAATCACTTGAGAAAGAGCGAGGGCAATCTAGAAGAATTATGTACAAATACCCTGACTGGGCATATATCAAGTCATATTGTTGAGCCTTTTGGATATCTTCCTAATTAGTTTTGGGTATGGTCATGGCCACGTGTTTGGAAATGTGAGGAAGTAAGGACTTCAAGAACCAGTCTATGAGGAATTGATCATTAATTTCATCCTTACATAAACCACGTCTCCTACACCATTCATGAATATTATATGTGGCATGGGTAATAATAGTATAACAAAATTTGGTCAGGATTTCAATCCCTATGTCGTGGGAAACTAGAAGCTGAAAAAAGGTTAAAAACACTTTGGAAATGGACTCAAAGGTGCTATGGGGATTAGTATGTTGATCAATATACCATTTGGGAGCCACACACATGAGGGTGAATTGAAACAACCAAAGTATAATCGAACCATATATGATGATATTGGATGAACAACAAAGGTGAAATGACATGACATGATTGGAGGGGACCTCTATGAAGTAGCCCTAAAAATTTGGGATGCCATAGGATAACTTGGTCCACATGGCTAACCAAGTACAATTATGTTGAACATGATCACTGATAATTTTGGTAAGATCTGGGAGATTCAACCCAGCCATATATGCTAAGGCTAGTTGGGTTTTTGTTTGAGCTTGATTCAAAGTTGGATAAATTCCCACCATGATGGAAACTAGGGTTGTAGTCAGGGTAGATGAAGGTAGACTAACTTTGGGAACACCTGAACTAGTTGGCCTCAAAGGGGATGTGAGTTCTAAATATGAATAGGATTAACATTTTAAATTTGAGGATAATGATCCCATAGAAGGGATATGATTATCAACTCTAACTCATTGAGTGAGAGATAAGACACAACTAGGAATTATCAAGGGAGGTAGGCCTTGGAGTCTACGAGATAGTATTCGTCGGGGAATAATGGTTCCTATGTGTAAATATATCTCAGAAAATACAATTAAACTATCAAAGAGCTAGATCCACAAAAGCAAACAATCAAGCAATAAGTGATCGAGCAACAATACTACATGCACAGGTGGTGCAACAAGTGGTTTTAAGTGTGTTTGAATCACAATACAAGTGTCCTAATTGAAGCTTTGGTCCTAAAAATAATTTGACTCTAGACACGAGATAAACTAAAAGCGCTTAAATAAGTCTAGACTATGACTCTTCCCAACCCTTTCTTCAAAAGGGTTGAAAGTACCACTGAATAAAGAGGAAGAAGGGTAGAAAGAGGGCCTTCCAAACACCTACCACAAGAGGTGATAAAATCCATCATGGATATGAGTGAAGGTATAGATGAGATATTTATAACTAGGAGACAAAGGGTGATGAAATCCTAATGGCTCATAGAAATCTATCTCGGGTGCCCTCCCTCCTGTGAGAACCACCCTAGTAGGCACCTAGTAGAATGGTCACTAATATACCTCCTCATGGATACATGCAATAGGTTACCTTTCCTTCAATATGAAGTCAAAAAACTAGGATATATTCAATATTGAAAGATCTATTAGTCTCAATCAAACCTATGGTACCAACCTTGGCTTTATCCACTCCAAAGAGCGTACTTGTTGCTAAAGGGGTTTTGACCATATCTAATAAAAAGGATTTTAAGTTCCCTAATAAGTAAACCACTATGTTTCAGATGTGAATGGTTGTGGTGAATTATTTGGATTCTTATCCCCACAACCCTAACTTAACTACAAAATTCCTTCGACACTAGGTGGGGATTTTGTAACACCCCAGTTTTGTTCCCCTGATTTGTAATGTGATTGTATAGGTTTAAAATTGAACAATATGGTTGAGGGCCAAGCTATGTAAATAAGTACATCAAAATTATTAATAAAATACATCATTGGTTGCAAAACGAGAGGGACATGAACATGTAGGTTATGATTCCACAAGAGATAAATGTGAGAGGGGACTTAGGGGGCTCAAAGGGGCCAAAAGCCAAATAATAATATTTGATTATAAGACAAAGTATTTAACTCAACCTATGCTAATGAGATATCAATTTTGGGATGTGTGCTAAAGTAGTTGGGTGGACTTCCTTGAGTGCCAAGTGGCAAGTTAAAAACATACATACTTATTCCTTAGTTTTGGGGAATTTATCTATCATTCTATCCATCATTTTGCATGATTAGAATTGCAAAATTGAGGGAGTGACCTACTATTTAACCCTACAATAGAAGGTTGTTATGTTGATTGTAAATTCACACTGAAATTAGGTTGTAGATGCCTATCTATAACTCCCAACAACGAGATTTCTTGGCTAGTTTTTTATGGATCCCAGGAAAGAGGTGAAATATATTGAGGAACTACATTGTAGAGAAGGGTATCTACTTCCCTGGGTTGTGTAGGCTGAAGAGGAAAGAGAGCGGGTGAGTTGGGATGGTTGTGTGGGTGAGCAAACCATATCAGTTTGGGTATTGGGCTATGTGAGGAAACTATAGCTAGCCATAAGAGCTCATTTGTCCTCATGGACTCATAGCCCTAGCTCGGGGTTGGCCTGTCACAAACAGAGCCAGTGAAATAGAGCCTATGGTTGGGAGGAACACCCCTCATACGTAACCAATTGGTGAGTCTTTGTAATAAAGATATGTGTTATGGTTTATATATGTCTTTATGTTGTTTTTATATGCATTTATTGCGTTTATTGGTTGTTATGTTAATGAATAGATTGCATGTACAAATCTAAATTCTTAATGGGTTTGACATAGATTGCTTGTCATTTTGTGTACATATTTCATCATATAACATGAGTAAAATATTATGGTTGGTGTTTATTATGCTAAATTGGTGGAAATTGGGAAATTTCTAGGTGCCCTACCATCCCAACACGAAAATGGGTGGTTGGGTATGCTACAGATTTAATGTGTTAAGTTAAGTGATTAATTTTAGGTTGGTTTTGGGGTCATGAACCATGCATATAATTAGGGAGTGAAGTGTGTGTACTTGTGGTGTAACCAACTGGAACAAGAAATGCTTGAAACATAAATACTTGCAATTAAAAATATTTGAAATCGAAATGCTAGCTCAAAATAGAAAAAAACGCTAGAGAGAGAGGAACTTTTTTTTATCTCAATGAACTTTATAATGAGAAATAAGCACTAACCAATTCAAATTAGCAAGCAAAACTTCTATTTCAACCTATCCATGGACTACGATTTAAATGAGTGCAATTTCAAAATGAAAAGTGAGATTGAATAAGACACATACTTAGGAACAAAGGAGGTTCTTTTATTTAAATTGACTAAATTTTCTTTTTGAAATAAAATGCCTCTTATAAAAACAATTAAATAAGAGTTGAAAGATGAAAAACAAGTGAAGAGCTAACTGGGAAAAAACAAATACAAATGCCTCAAACTAAAAGGAAAAATCAAGGACAAGTACTAATGCAAAAATGGTGATTTTATTTATCCAAAGTTCTTGTGATTTGAAGAAAATCTAAAGGCTATTCAAGTAAGCAAAGGTTCTGAAAACAATATGCTAAAATGGAAAGATGCAATGTGGCAAAGGAAAACCCTCAAAGTATAAGGTACTAGGAACCCTAGGAGGCCTTTTCTCTACTTAAAATGTTTCCCTAAAAATACATTACATTACAACACAAACCACCCATAGGCCCAAGAGGACACTATACGAGGACTACTTCAACCAAGACAAAACCAAAAAACTAAAAAATTTAAATTATAAGCAAAATTTAAAAAATTGCCCCCAAAAGTGCATTGGCAATGAAAAAACTACATAAAAAAGCTACACTGAATGAGTGTAGAAAAATGTAGAAAAATATGCATTAGATTAGTGCAGAAAAGTGGCCCAGAAACTATAACAATAGTCCCAAAATAGGGGCAAAATTTATGTTGGGCCTAAAGCAACGCGATGAAGTTGCTAGGATATAACTGAGGTAGAAATAGAGGTTTTCTACCAAGTGATCTGTTTAAAAACAAAAAATTACAAAAACAGAAAACAACTTCAAAAACTACACTTATGGATGCAATGGGTGAAGGGGGAAACAAGCACACCCACAACTAAGAAAGAATATATGGATATTTTCCTGAGTGGAGTCACTAATTTGTTGGTGGGTTTTTGTCACAAGGATGGAAAAAAACCCCTTAAGCTCAAACAATTGTGAGTTGAGCCACAAACAAGTGGTGATAGGATTAAAACAGACCCTAGATCCTATATCTATTTACATACTTCAAACCCTAAGTCATTTAAGAGATGAAAACTAAAGAAAAAACCATTTATTCATAATGAACATAGGAAATGAAATAATGTAAATAAATTCACTGAACAAAACGAGAAGGCCAAAACATAACACATAGTGGATGAGATTGTTGAAGTTGAATGGGCTTTAAATCCCCTTCTTAAGATGATTCCTTGGCTTCCTTGATGTGCTTGTGACTCCCTCCTTGGTTGGTGAGCAAGGTACATCTACTAGAAAGGTACAATCAATAGGAGAGGTCTTCAATATTCTAGTGACATTTAAATAACATAACCTTACTTGTGTGGATTGATGGATGAAGTGACCTCAAGTGATTTATTTATAGTAGTGTAGCGGATAAACCCTCTTGTCATGGTATTCCTTTTAGTGTTTAAATATGACTGAATCAAGATTAAAAATAAAAAATAGGGTATAATATTGTCCACATATAAGTAACCTCCCATCATACCAATTCGAGTGCATTGATGGGGGCTCGAAACACTCAAAATTGGTCATTTTAAGGGGCAACATATATTTTGGGGGTAATATCTGCAATATCCACATGCACTTTTTGGGGGGTATATCTACACATGCCAACTTTGGTTAATTTCAGGTTTGACTAGGTAGACTCTGACAAGTTTGAGGTCATGTGATGGTAGAAAGGGACTCGAAATGGGCGTTATGCATTCCAATAGTGATGTATTCTTGTATGACTGTTGAAAATGGTTCAAGTGATCATTTTGGATGTGATAGTATTATGGTTGACCACAAAATATGCATCACCTTAACCAAATTTTTAGGAAAAATTGATTTAAATTAAATCTTTAATATCATTTATCTCACATGTTATTCACCATAGCAACTCGAGGTCTTATTTAAAACTTCACTCTCCCCAATGTGGTTGTAATAAGTATTTTTCTTATGGATGTTCTTGAGAAAATCATTCACTTAATGTTATATTAATACGTGGTAGCCTCCTCCATCTTCTACCCAGCATAGAGTTCACCGACTACTTCTTCTTCATCCTTGGAGCTTGCCTTTGTATGCATGTACACATGAGCTAGTCTTCAAACAAATGACCTTTACACTTTCCAATATATTATCCATAGGTCCCCACCACCATACTATACTACCTAAGCCATGATTGAATTAGGCCTGTTTTAATTCAAATGCAATTCCTTTTGTGTTTGTTTTGATGAGGATTATGCAACCATTCGTCAATTCATAGATGGACAGTTCCAATTACATCAACTATTGAAGCATATATGGTATGGTTATTCTCCATAATTCTAAGTTGTGACTTCAACTTCCACAAATGATATGGTGCACCCTAATATCCATACACAACCTTAGCAAGAAGGTTTTTATGTAACTTGATGAAATGGGAAGAACATGGTTATGTAGATTTATGAAATTCATATATAATTGAATGAGCAGTTTTTACCATACCTCATGTATGAATTTGGAAGTTCTATTGTTGTGGATATTTTCGACAGTGCTTATCTAGGCGATATCATTTGTAATACTTTCACTATTTGGAATTTCCAACTCTTTTTTATCATCTACCATGTCAATTATCATAGATTTCTCTTTTCATTTACTTTTATGCTTTTCCCCTTTTCTTATTATATGCTATTTTCCTCCTAGAAATATATAGAATCATGTCCATAGCACCTGCAAGGATTGAACTTGGGTTTCCTCATTATGATTATTCCACACATCAGTTGCATATGTTGGTATCTTCACATATGACACATTTAGAAAAAACACTTTAGCCATTTCTATAAAAAATATTGCATTCACATTCACATAATTAACGATATTAAAAATAAAGACAAACCTGATTAAAGCTTTGCATATTTTGAAAGATGAATTCTAGGCTTGAATTTTTTATTTAACTCGTCCCATTTTCCCCCAAAGGTAGTCCAAGGCATCCAAACAAATGGATATACCACACCATATCCATTGTATCTTTATTACTAATTCTCCCCTTCTCATCCACCATTACCAATTTACTCAAGCTTTATAAACTGAAGTCCCTATCGTGTTTGACCAATTCTAATACCATTGGTTCCATTGACCAGGGATCGACAACTTCTAACCATGGCATAGACTATGAAAATTTCACATATGAACCCCATGTATAATTATCATTTAAATTTACAATGGGTATCCAAACTATCTCAAATTCATACTAATTGTTGCATGTTTTGGTATACATTTCTTTCATAAATGTAACCTCAATTTCATCAAACACATGAGACAATTTCACTTCGCATAAGAAATTCAAATTGCTTTTCAAATAAAGTATTCACCTATTATGTATCTTTGTGTAAAATAACTCTCTTTCTTCAGTCTTCAACAACATTCTCAGTGATTCCATGTTATTTTCCTGTATATATATATATATATATATATATATATATATATATATATATATATATATATATATATATATATATATCAGTACATACCATGTTATAAATGGGAGGGAGACTTTTGCAATCGTAGATTTGTTAGTTGGTTTCTTTGACAAATGGCATGGAGATGTCAAAAACAACCTCTATTTTTTGTCTTTACTTGGTTCAACTTCTGTAACATGGAAATACTTAATTAGGCCGTAGTCTAAATGTTCTATGAAATGAGTCTTCTCCGATTATTTTTTCTGGGACCATTTGTCTTAAATCCAACGAGAAATTGTTAGATCTGCAGATTTGATTGATTATTTTTGTATAATCCAAGTGCCCTAGGGGTTTTTCAGCATGTTGAATCCATTTCTGCATTTAGAAATGGATTTTAAACAACAAAAAATAGTGATTTTGTGTAGATTTATGTCATTGGATTCTGGCGAAAAAATCCATTTCGTAGAACAGTTAGACAACGTCGTTAATTAGACCTTAAAGGGTGAGTGGAATATATAGGGCTTGGGTGACACCTTGTCGACAAATGAGGTTGCATGGCTTAAGAGGATGAACACATGTATTGGATTACAACATAAATATAAAGAGGCAACACTGCACAGAGTAAGCGCTTAAAAATAACACCCATTTTCTTACTTCTTTGAACATGCATTAATTATTAATAAGTTCCAGTATATCCAATATTCTTATTTAGTGTTATTATACTAATTAAAAATACAATATTATTAATAACACGCAATAACAATTTTCTTTCATATAACAATTTTGGCAAATGACATATAAGCATTTGGCAAGTATTTGCCACCACGTAGCCTTGTTATATGTTATGACATTTTAAGTTTCCCTTTAATATTACAATTTTGTTAACAATTTTTAATCGGGATCGAATCACCAAATATTTGTATATTTGCTAGTCCATATTCAACTGCAAGAGTAAATATCAACTTCGAAACTTGCATCTCAACCATTTTTTTAACTAGGACGGAAAATTATATTAATTCAAAGGATTGGATATGTCGAGGCTAGCAATGATTACATTCCCTATGTACATAGGACTTCAACAAGACTAGACATATTTCTATATTCACATCTGAAGACAAAAAGTATTCTTCCAAAGAAGAATCCCAAGTATTTCTACAATTATCCTACCTAACAAATTGACCCAAAATACAAATAAATTTAAAGAACATGCATACTATTTCAAACGTGTACACTTCTTTATTCTTCATGCCCCTTGTCATAGTGAGGAGAAATTGCACCTTCAATCTCCATAGGAACATGATTCTGATATACAAATTTAGCTTCTGTTATCCCTTCTTGATTCAAACTCTTGGTGCCATGATTGTTGGAGGAAAAGGATAGACAGTCCATGCACTATGAGAGGACCAAAGAGAAAAGTTTGTTGCATTTAGTCTCCAATATTTCAATTCGATGTTTCTAAAGGAGGAGAATATTCACGAAGTTGGAATTATGAGATATGTTGGCATGTTCCATCTTTGTAACCTTGGAGGAGACAATCAATAAGGTACTACTATTAGCTTGAATAATTTCTTCGTGCCTGCAAAGAGCCCATTTTATTTCCATGATATATTTTTTAGCCATGGCCTTTTGACCTTCCCATGTCATATGCTAATCATTTAGAGACACTCTAAAAGAGAATGAGATGGCTATAGTCCATATAACCAAACCAACATGTGTCAAAGAGTAGGACCGAGAGTTAAACCACTGATAAAGAAAAAACTGACTAAATGACCCAAATTCATTGCACTAGAGCCCAAAATCAAAGAGAACACACATGTAAAAACCAATGGAGAAGAGTAGGAGACCAGAGAAAGCCTAGTTAGATTCCTAGAGAAAAGAATACAAATCAACATTGTAGGTTGTTCGCATCCCTTCACCATTATCCACAGGTGCTACTCTCCATAACATTTATCGTGCCCCCTCCAAAACACCCAAAACCCCACCAATAGAGTGCGTCGTGATTGAAACCATGTTCTAAACTAAGTAGCCCCTAAATTGGACTGCTACATATATGCCTTGGGTTGGAGCACCAAACTTGAGATATCCCATATTTCGCAAGGGGAATTGTCATGTTGTAGGGCTATTCACAAGTGAGAACTGCTAGAACATGTGTGAGAATGAGGCAAGCCCACTCTTGACATCCTTCCAAATCCTCATCCAATTTTTATACATTGATGACTGCAAAGAGGGTTTGGTGAAAATTAATATCCACTGGTGAAACGATCTAGGGAATTGTGCAATAACCAATACCCCCATTTTTAAAGAGAGTTCCAGGATTTAAGGATGAGGAAAACTTTGCCTAATTATCTATCTCATTGTTCAATTCCATTTCGATGTGGTGAAAGGAAACATGATTGAAGTGATCTAGAACTTGTTTGATTTGGAAGGCGATGGATTTTAGTTTGTTCCCTCTTGGATTCAAATGAGAAATCATTGCCTTAATAATCAACAATGAATCCTCAAAAACTAACAAGGACTTGACACTGTGTTTTTGACAATGGAGAACCCACACCATAGCAGGTAAACCTCAACAATATTATTCAACACATTCCCAAGCCTCTTGATGTAGTGAACAATATCATTCCCTCCATAATCATACTCAACCAAATTATTAAACCCAATCCCAATCCCTATTTAAAAAAATTTAGTCTTACAACTTGCAACTACAAAGTTCAAATATAAAAAATATGAATTAAAATGATTAGTAATATAAAATAGATTATGTGGTAATACTTAAATTATTATGTATATGGAGTTTTGTAGTGTGGACATTGTACCATCTAATATTTGTCCATTTTGGATATTAAATACAATAAGCTCACACTTAGTAATTGATAAGGACTTTTCATCAATTGGCATTCACAAATGTCCTTAGCAATAATTTTTTAAATTAGTGATAATTTTGTCATAAATGTTGATCCAAATGGACGTTGGTGGCCTCCCACCTATTCCAACTAGTTCATTTTGGTAGTTTTCCAGTTTGGAAGTTTTTTCCTAGTTTTTGGGTCCCTGACTTCTGGGGTTGTTTTGAGGCCCTAAACAACATTTTTAGGGGTCACCACAATTATATTATAGTTGAAGTTAGAGTCTAACAACAAAATGTGTATTCCTCGGATAGACCTTTCCAACAGGTTATCGTGCGCCTAAAACGAAGATCGTATGCAAAAGTTACGACCTTGAGAAGTTGATGTACTAGCTTACCCCAAAGGGGCCCACATGACTTTTGGCGCTTCATCTCCTAGGGTTAGGTTTTTGGATGTATAGGGTTTTGTAATTCATGCTTATTGTAAAAAGGCCTTCATATCCTCATTTTAATAATCTTCTTGTGAATTCCCATAGCCCTCACATATCTTCTCAGAGATAAGCCACCACCATTCCAACAAGCTTGTTTTCCGCTGCATTTTACAGTTTCAACTTGTTTCCTTATTGAATAGAAAACTACTTTTATTGTATCTCTGTTATTTTGTGTTAAGCATCTCTTAATAATTTGTATTCATTTCATTATGCTCATAAAATCTGGATCAGTGGTATCAGAGCAATCTTCTCCTTGTCGTCTTAATGCATGTCCCCAACGAGATCAGGGTACAAAGAATTGGGTCTCGAGCTTCATGTTTCTCTTGAGGACAAAAGCTCTCGCATGCCCAAGAGACCTCTCATGGTAGGAGAAAGAAAAATTATGGGACAAGAGATCCGTTAAAAATGTTGCTTGATGAATCCCTCACACAATAGAGGAATGAGATGATGGATAGTTTCACGCAAATTCTTCGGCAGCTACCAGCAGGCGACACATCTTCCTTGAGCAGAGGCACCACCCCCTTCAAGGTACAAATCAACTTCAATATTCCTATATTTTAAGGTCATATAGACGCAGATGTTGTAGACAAGTGGTTGAATCTACTAGAAGGGTATTTTTATGTCCATAACTTTTCAAATAGAGAAAAGATTACTTTTGAGCTGATACTCAAAGTTGTTTCCCATGTCAAATATTGGTGGGAAACTTTCTGTGAGAAAAATGAAATAGAGGAACCCTCATTATTTATAGCCGTGACCACCTGGGAATCCTTCAAGGATTCTATTAAGGAACAATACTACCCTATCAGAAGTTATGACGACTTTTATACCAAATGGACCACACTGCAACAAGACAGAGACCAAGGAGTGCCAGAGTTCACAAATATCTTCCATACCTTGCACACCAAGATGGGTACCAAAATATTCAGAGCAACATATAGTACTTAAGTATCATGATTCTCTGCATAAATACATCCATACCGAAATGGAATTTCTGGACATCTCATCTTTGGGTGCGGCCTATCAATATGTCATCAAAATCGAGCAGAATCTCAAACAAAAGATGCAGCAATTTGGGCCTGGGAACCCCTCACAACAAAAACTAGGAAAGGGAGGCCCCAACCCATAGAACAAATGAAAAATCAAATATGGATAGTATCAGGACAACCAGTCCAAGCCGTAAGCAAATAAGGACACCAGAAATACAAAGAAAGATATCGGGAAGTGGTGCAAATTCCATAAGAGCCCTTGGCATAATACTGTTGATTTCCGTTCAAAGAAGTCATTGGTGGCCGAAGTGAAAGCCTCTGACTAGATATGGGAAGAAGGATCATTGACGCAGAGCCCAGTGCCACCGTTTCTACCACCAAGCTCCAGCCTAGTGAACCAGACGAGCTAGAAGAAGGCGAGCGCCTTTTCCATTCATAGATGTGGGTAAAAGGCACCCCACTGCACTTCATCGTTGATAGCGGTAGCCAGAAGAACCTCATCTCAACAGAGGTCACCAAGCGGTTGGCCCTGCCAACAACGCCAGACCCACAACCCTACACCATTGGATGGTTCCACCAAGGAAGCGATCTTTGCGTCAACCAACAGTGTTGACTGTCGTATGACATCAAGCCCTTCAAATATGAGGTATTGTGTGATGTTTCCCCTCTCGAAGTTTGTAATTTTATTTTGGGAAAACCTTATTTATGGAAACGTCATGTTCTATATGAGTCTAGGCCTCATAGTGTTATTATCACTTTGAACAGGAAATTGTATAGGATACCCGAGGCAGTCCCACCTAGTGTTATTTTCTTTATCTCTGCCAAGTAATGAAGGAAGGTCATTTCTCAGACCGAGAAATTTTTCTTCTTCATGAGTCACTCTCAGAGTGAGCGAAAGATCGCAACCACATCTAGGGCCTCTACGACCGATCTCTCCACACAATAGAAGAAAGTGGATAAGGTCGTGGAAGAATTCTCAGATATCTTCTCCTCTCCTATCGGGGTACCTCTGCACTGCTAGGTCAAGCATCCCATCGATATGACCCTAGGCGCACCACTACCTAATGGGTCAGTCTACTAGTGATCTCTGTTAGAAAATGAGGAGATCAAGAGGCAGATCCATGAATTTCTCCACAAGGGGCACAACTGTCCCAACTCATCACCTTGTGGGATCCCAATCGTGTTAGTGCAGAAGAAAGATGGGACTTGGCGATTCTGCATTAAATATCGGGCCCTGAATAAAATCATAGTTTGGAACCAGTATCTGATTCCCCGAATCGACGACCTCCTTGATAACTTCACGGGGGGAAAATACTTTAGTAAGATTGATTTGAAGTTTGGATACCACTAGGTCCCAATAGAACAGATAGATGTATGGATGACCGCATTTAAGTCAAAAGAAGGTCTTTTTGAATGGTTGGTCATGCCCTTTGGTTTGAAAAATGCTCCAACAACTTTTATGAGAATGATGGACGATATCCTACAAAGTTTCACCAATAATTTTGTAGTGGTGTATATTGTTGACATCCTCATTTACAACAAGACTTGGGAGGAACACTTGCATCATATTCAACAGGTTCTGCACACCTTGTGACAACACAAACTATATGCAAACCTGGAAAAATGATCCTTCGACATGGACAGGGTCCATTACTTAGACTACATTATTGATCAACATGGTGTTCATGTGGATCTAGCCAAGATCCAAGTCATCTGTGACTGTCCAACCCCAACCACACTCACTAAGCTTCGGATATTCTTGGGCCTCAATTTCTATCGCAGGTTCATGTTGGGATTATCTCATATCACATGGGCCCTCAACCAAGTAAACAGGGATGGCGATAAGGAAAAATTTGTGTGGGGCCTGTCCCAACAACAAGCCTTCAATGAATTGAAGGAGTGCTTGTGCTCATCCCTACTACTTTCATTATCAGACCTGCAACATCCCTTTGAGATTGAGACAGATGCTTCAGATGATGTTGTAGGCACTATTCTCACTCAACACAGCCACTCGGTGGCATATCATAGTGAATAATTCTCACATGTTGTCTGTAAGTACCCTATTTACGAAAAAGAAATGTACTCCATTATGAAAGCCTACCGCCAGTGGAGACATTAAATTATTGTGAAAGAGATAGTCATCCACAATGATCACAAGACACTATAGTTCATGCAGACCCAATGAAAATTGCAAAATGACCGCCATCAGAAGTGGTCGACATACTTACAACAGTTCCACCTAAACATCAAATATAAAACAAGAAGTACCAACCGAGTTGTTGATTGCCTCAATCGACCTCTAGTTGCGGCCCTCACCATGGTACTAGGCTGTTGTGGCCACAAGACTTCCGTATGGCCCCACCTCTATGAGACAGACCCTGACTTCTCCACCACCTACCAAATGTTGGGCGCAAACTCAATGATCGCTAATTTCCATATTCAGGATGAGTTGTTGTTTCGTTTGGGCCATCTCTATGTTCCATCAAGTGAGCGCGTGAAGCTGATTTGGGAATTTCACTACAATCGGGTAGAAGGACACTTTGGCATCAAAGAGACAGTGGCAGTGTTGCAGAAACATTTCTACTGGTCGAAACTTTGACAGGATGCCGGAAAGTATATCAGGTATTGCACCACCTGCAATATTGCCAAACCAACCACTAAGAAACAGGGCTTGTACACTCCTATTCCTATTCTTGACAGGCTGTTGGAATCCATCTCAATAGACTACATGTCGAGCCTCTCGTCCACCAAGAGGGGAAATGATTGTGTTTTTGTGGTTGTTGATTGATTTTCCAAGATGGTGATTATGGTCGCTTTCAAGAAGAGCATCATAGTAGAGGCCACTGCCAATATCTTCTTTGAATGAGTATGGGTACATTTTGGGATCCCAAAAACCATTGTCTCATATCGAGACAGTCGATTCCTCAACACATTCTGGTCAAGCCTCTGGTCATTGTTGGATACCAAGATCAACAAATCCACTTCCTTCCACCCCCAAACAAATGGCCAAACTGAGATTGTCAATCGGATGATCGTACATATCTTGCGCATGTAAAATTCCAAGCACCCCCGCACATGGGATGAGAGTCTTCCTCATGTCCAACATAGCTACAACGGATCCCTGCATAGCTCAATTGGCCATAGCCCCTTTCAGGTGGGGATGGGATTCCAACCATTGGTCCTCATGGATGTTGCACTACCCCTGGCAACCACCTCGACCGACTCATCCCCTACTCCACCAGAAGCTGACAAAGTCACCTAGTTCATTGAGCGGATCCATCACATTTTCCAACAGGTTTAGGATATTTTACAAAAGTCCAATGCCAAGTAAAATCAGCGCCACGATCAACACCGGGTGCCACATAAGTTTCAGGTGGGCGATAAAGTTTGGTTTCACTTACAGAAAGAACGCCTGACAGGACCCCATCAGAAGCTTTGCCCACTTCGTTATGGGTCGTACACCATCAACAAGGCTATGGGTGACAATGCTTTTGATCTCAACATTCCCCCTTTCCTTGGCCTACACCCAGTATTTAATGTGGCTCTCCTTCGACCATATTTCCCACCTTTATTGGACACCTCAGAGATAGTAGAGCAGTTTAAACCAACAGAGCTCAACCCTGACTGCATGCATCATGCATCCAATGATCATATTGTGGACACATATATCAAGGGAACTCGACAACAAAGGATCCATCTTTATCGAGTTGTCAAAGCAGAGCAACTCCTACACCAAGGCAAGTGGCTAACCTGGGGTCAAATTCAACAAAAATTTCCTCATCTGATGGGGGAAATCAACGCAATGGAGAACATTGCTTCCTAAGGGGAAAGGATTGATCCATATGGATTTCTTGGCCTCCCACCTATTCCAACTAGGTCATTTTGGCAGTTTTCTAGTTTTTTCCTAGTTTTTGGATCCCTGACTTCTGGGGCCGGTTTGAGGCCCTAAACAACGTTTTTAGGGCTCACCATAGTAAAACTATAGACAAAGTCAAAGTCTGATGGAAATATGTGTAGTCCTTGGATATACCTTTCCAACTGGCTATCGTGCGCCTAAAAAGAAGATTGTATGCAAAAGTTACGACCTCGAGAAGTTGATGTACTAGCTTACCCCGACGGGGCCCACATGACTTTTGGTGCTTCATCTCCTAGGGTTAGGTTTTTGGATGTCTAGGGTTTTGGAATTCATGCTTATTGTAAAAAGGCCTTCAAAGCCTCATTGTAATAATCTTCTTGCAGATGAATGCAACCGTCACATCTCTTCTCAGAGATAAGCTGCCACCATTCCAACAAGCTTGTTTTTCGTTGCATTTTACAACCTCAACTTATTTCCTTATTGAATAGAAAACTAGTTTGACTGTATCTCTGTTATTTTGTGTTAAGCATCTCTTAATAATCTGTATTCATTTCATTCTACTCATAAAATCTAGATCAAATGTATATTAAAATAATTATAAAATTGGGTTACAAGTTTCTTATTTATTATTTTAAAATAATAAATAAGTTAAATTATATTATTTTCAACTAACAAAAAAAATATGTAAATCCTAAATAGAAAAAAGAACAAAACAAACTAAAATATATTATTTTTAACAAATAAAAAATATATAAATTTTAGATGGAAAAAAGAAAAATATAAAAGTGAAAAGGAACATTGAGATAATCCAAAGAAGTTACAATTTTGGATAAGTTGTAGAAAAAACAATTTTGGTATAAGTTGTAGAAAAATTCTTAACACTTGGAACTAAGCATATCGAGTATGCTAATTTTTAGTTAGCAAGTTGTATAAGGAAATCAATTTTATTTATTATACATTTAAATTATATTTTATGAATGTGAGTATTTCACAATTTTATTATGTATAAATAATTAAATAGTAGGATTGAATTGTTTAGCTATTTAAATGTATTTGGTATCGTAAGGGAAATATAAATGTTGAGGTCAAATTTATTTTAAAAAAGAAATGTCAGTAATTGATGAAGACATCCACTTGGATGGGATGATAGGGGTAACGTTAGTTGTATCATTATGGTGATTGGTGAAGACCTGACACCCAACACATATGTGATAGGACAAGGGGAAGTGAGCTAGTTCATACATGGTTATGTTGATCTGGTTCAAATAGAGCGAATATAGTTGGAGACCAACACCAACATGCAAAGAATTGATGAGCATGGTACTTAGAGTACATGAGGCTATCATTGTATAAATTGGCTTATAGACATGGTGTAGAGCATTGTGTTATGCTTATAACAAAGATGGAAGTTAGAGATTATGTTGCCATGTTACTACACTGTCGCACCACCCGAAGCATTTGAGAAGCCATGGTAGTAAACATTTGAGAATCATTATTTCAAAAGCAATTGATATGGATTATGCTACCTGGCTACTCATTTATGATGTAGACATATTGAAGTAGTAACTCGAGGAAGTGATGGTGGTCCCTTCTAGAAGTCAAGGTGGAGGAATACTACCAAGAACACTATATAATCTTTATAATTTCAAACATACCCAATCTGGCTATTATTTTAAGCATTTTTTGGTTTAAATTGGGCAATGAGGCCGCTAAGAACAAACAATCTCTATGCTTTTTTGTTAAGTGTGGGATAGGTTAACAGTGTCTCATTGGTTAACCTCTCAACCTATATGTATTTTGTTCTATATATATGAATAGATATAACCAATCTTATTTAGAAAAAGAAATTGAAGACTTTCAATGGAACTTAAGAAAAAAATATCTATAAAAACAAGATATAAGTTTTTATCCAATAATGATCCAGGATCTTTTCATCGATGTGACTTATTAAAGAATTGTATTAAATGAGCATAAAATGAAGTGCACCATAAATAAGGAATAAATCAATAATGAAGAGACATATGCATCAGATATGAACACAAAAAAATTGATAAGGGAGTTCATCCCCGGTGGACTACATCTCCGGGTCCTGCTCTCAAATGGGTAGGCATTTTTATTAACTCAACAAAAGAATTTGGAAAAATACATAAGTATACCTCATTCTACAGTTAAGCTGCAAAATCTTTGCTCATATAAGAAAACAAACAACACCACTGAATTAGTGGGAATTACCCAAAAATTATTGTCTCCACACCTCGATCTAACTATAAAAATCCTAGGCACAAGAGAAATCTTGTCTCGGTTTTCATGCCCGCAACTCGCATTAATGACAATACTCCTGCATTGAAATACATGCCCAGTACGGACTGGTGTGCGTGCCTTTCCTCCCATGCATTGGGAAATTTCAATTTTTAAATAAAAAACTCGGGGGATTGAACGTTGTGACTGTTTGGGACAAACAATTGGTGGAGGGTTAATTAGGGCGTTGGTTCCCAGAGGTTCGGGGTTCAAATCCCCCCGACACCTTTTTGGTGTGAAGTTGTTTGACCGTTTAGTTTTTTGGGGGTCCATCGAACCAACAGCCGAAAAAGGCACTGACTGGTCGGTACCTGCCATCAGCCCCACCCTATATATATATTTACATTGCGTTGACTCCGGTCGCCAGATCCGACATGGGTCGGTCCGATGGATGAACCTTTTTTCTTTTTTATTCAGACCCAGGTCTCATTTGGAAAATTTTGGGTGCGATGTGGCACCTCCTTATTGGTCCACAAGGCACCTCCCTATTGGTTTCCCAATACACAGTCAGTTTTCCATGTGGCACTCACGTCACCCTGCCACGTGTCTGCCACGTCCTCATATTGCTACATCCTCAACTTGCCACATCACCTGTCGGGTGGCTCTACGGACTGCCACGAGAAACTTTCTCATTGGTCCATGGACTGACCGAAAAAATCCAAAATCAAGTGACATATGGCAAACTACAATGCTTCCACATCATTATGTATGACTGCTAACGTCATCTGTAGTGATGTCGACGTCAACAATACAGATGTTGACTCATCCCTGCTAACTAGGCTAGGTTGACCAAAAATTTGACCGTGAATATATTTTGATCCGTAACTTTGTTTGAAGATCTTTTTACATTGATGGAAAGCTTGGGATGTGCTCTTCATGATGATGCCAATTTCACTGCGTTTTGAGAACTATGAATTGTTTTCTCTTTCTCTTCCTGCTGAGGCCATTCTAAGCTTCCTAAGGTGCTTCTGCGAATTATGAGTTATCCTTAGTCTTCTATGGATCCTTTTTGGATCACGCCTTCCCACTGAGATCTTTTTGGACCACCAAAATATTTCATCAATAAAAAAATAAGTGAGGGAAGAGTTCCCTCACCTTATCTTTCTCAATCCACTTTGATTTTCTTGGATGTGTGCCCTTTAATCCAACTCGAATATAATCAACATCACCCCTATGTGAAGTCCTCTTCCTTCTGTCCAGGATGATATCTTCCTTCAACTCATCCAAGCACTCAGGAGAAAACTCATCAAACGAAGGTATTGAAACTTCCTCACCCTGATCCATGATCATGGGAGGCTCAAAAAGTTTCAAGTTTTCCATGTTTACAACTGAGTAAATCTGCATATATGGTGGAAGATCTAAACGAAAAGCATTGGTACTGATTTTCTCCAAAATAGTGAAGGGTCCATATGGATGGGCTCGAGTTTCTTTCCTTCACCGTTCAATCTCTCCTTGCTGATGTGAAGCCATACCTAGTCTCCAACCTGGAACTGATGATCAACCCCGTATTTTTCATGTCGAGCTTTATAATGTGCTTGACTCTTCTCCAACTGTTCCCTAACTGCTTGGTGTACCTGATGGATCCTTTGAATGAACTTGCGGGCCATGTCTTCATTTATTTCTTCATTTGAATCGACATCTCTCCCATACATCAAGTCGAAAGGGACCTTAGGTAAATATCCAAAACATGTCTTGAATGGTGAACACTGAGTGGAACAATGTAAGGCTCGATTATAAGCATGTTGCACATAGGGTATCTTTTCATCCCATATCTTGGGATGTTTGTTGTAGTAGCCTCAAAGAAAAAGTACCATTGTTCTGTTAACAACCTTTGTCTGTCCATCGGTCTGTGGATGAAAAGCAGTGCTCCTCTTCAACTTGGTGTCCATCATTCTCCACAAGTTTGTCCAAAAATATCCAAGAATCGAGTATCTCGATCCGAGACAATGTATGTGGGTAACCCAAAGTGAAACCAAACATACTGAAAGAAGAGATTAATAGTCTGCTCAACAATGATCTTCTTTTTACATGGCATCAATATACACATCTTGCTGAACCTATCCACTACAACATACAAATAGTCATGACCCATTTTCGACATTGGTAAACCTCCTACAAAATCCATGGAGATACTCTCCCATGGATGGGATGGAACATGGAGTGGTGAGTATAGCCCCAATTTTCTATTAGTGGGCTTACAAGTAGAACACATCACAAATCCCTTTACATATTTAGTTACGATTGCTTTCATATGAGGTCAGTAATAAAACCTTTGCAGATGAGCCATAGTTTTTCCTACCCAAAAATTCCCAAACACAAGAGAAGTGTGAGCTTCTCATATTACATGGACTCGTTCACTTGTAGGAATACATAGCTTTCCAAGATGGTAGAGTAGTTTTCCCTATAGACAATAGTTTTCTACCTGTGCACCATGGGTTAACTTCTCAAATACTTCTTTAAAATATTCATCAACAACATATTGTTCCACACAGTTATCATGAGATAAAGAAGCATTTTTCAAAATAATAGAAGCAACAATAGGAGGTCTAGAAATATTATCAACTACCTTATTACTTGTACCCTTTTTGTATTTGATTACCAAATGAAACTATTGAAGAAAACCTATCCATCTATAATGTCGAGATTTTTGCAGATTTTTTTTTCTTGGAGATACTATAAGGGCTAGTGATCTGTATGTATGATTGTTTCCTTCCCTAACAAGTAGTGCTTTACACTTTGAACTAATGCATACAACTCTTTATCATATGTAGGATAGTTAACAACAACTTGGTTAAAATTTTCAAAGTGATAATAGATAGGCTGATGATATTGCATAAATACTGCACCCATGGCGTATCCGTTGGCATTAGTCTTGATCTCGAAAGGCTGTTGAAGATTTGACAATGCTAATACTAGTGCAGTACTGATCTTTTCCTTCAAAGTGTTGAAGGATTTTTTTTTCTTTCCTCCCCACTAAAAAGTGTTCTTCACACTGGTTAAGGCATGCAAAGGAGCTGCAATAAATGAGAAGTTTGAAATGAACCTCCTCCGGAACTGGAATGCACCTAAGAAGCTTCGTACTTTAGTTACACTTTTGGGCTCGGGCCAATTTAAAATTACATCAATCTTGGAAGGATCAATTTTCAATTGTCCTCCTCCTACAATATGACCTAAGTACACAAGTGCAGTCTTTCCAAATTCACATTTGGACAATTTTACATACAACTTTCCCTTTGCAAAGTATATAATACTTGTTTTACATGCCTTACATGTTCATCCCAAGTCAGACTAAATATAAGAATGTTGTCTAAATATACAATTACAAAATCATCTAGAAATGGCTTGAATACATCATTCATCACACACATGAAGGTTCTCAGAGCATTACAAAGCCCAAACAACATAACTAACCACTCAAACAATCCATGTTTTGTTTTAAAGGTAGTTTTCCATGCATCCTGTTCTACAACCCTGATATGATGGTATCCATTGTGCAAATCCAACTTAGTGAAATAAATAACATCCTTTAATTGAGCAAGTAAATCATCTATACGAGGGAGAGGGTATCAATTTTTCACTGTGATTTTGTTTAAGGATAGATAATCGACACACATTTTCCATGTGCCATCCTTCTTTGGCACCATCATGATTGAAGAACCACAAGAAGATGAAATGTGTCTGATGACCCCTTGATCCAATAAGCCTTGTACCTTCTTTTTGATCTCTATCATCTCTACAAATGACATCCTGTACATGCCCACATTAGGAAGAGAAGAATCATGATGAAGATGTATTTCATGTTGGATTTCCCTCTTAGGAGGTAATCCATTTGGTTCCTGAAAAATATCATCATACTTAGAAACAATATCAATTAATTGTTTCTTATGAGAAGGATCACATCCTTGGAAGGCGTCAGATGTTCCGACATCCTTTTCCCTTACGACCATGAGTACATATATCTTATTAGTGTTTATGAGTCTCTTCATTTGTCCTACACTAACAAGTGTGATGTTTACCCTCATGTTGTGGGCTCTAAAAATATGTTCCACTTCCCCTTTATTAAGGTGATATTTGTTCTCATGATGAAAGAAGACTTCTTTCCTATCATAAAGATAAGGACTCCCTAGAACTATGCCACATATATCAAGTGATACAACATCCAAATCCACTTCATCAATCAACTTTGAAGCAATAGAAAATATGACCCTACACTGCTTGGTGACATTAATTTTTGCTTTATCACATACCCAACCAAGAGGATAAGGCTTTGGATGTGGTTTAGTTTCAAGACCCATCTTTTTGACAAGTGCTTCAGATATCAAGTTTACTTGGGAACCCAGATCAAATAATGTATCTATCTTAGTGTGCTTAGATACAACCCTTATGTGAAATAATTCATTCCTCTTTCTTTCATCATCATGATATTCATTATTGGAATTTGAACTAGCATGAAGGGAATATTTACCTTGTACTCCAACCGATGTGATCTTTTCTTCATCTCCTGAATTGGAACCACGATCTTGTTGCACTGTAGAAACGATCTTTGTCTTTCCCTTTCCACTGAACTATTTCGGTCTTTTCTCTGGATGTAATTTCCAACAGTGTTTATCATCGTGACCATTCTTCTTGCAATGAGTGCAAGATGGATTTCCTTCTTCCCTCTTTACAATGGCGTTCTTTTTGTCCTTCCTTTTAAAAATTTTAAACTACTTGTGTGGGAAATTGGAAGGTTTCTTTGTGGGATATTCTTGAACATGTTTTCCCCTATTCTCAAGGTGAGTGGCTTGCACACAAACTTCATCAAGACTGGTGGGTTTAAACAATAGTAAAGTATGACGAATATAATTGTGAAGTGTGCCGATATACTTCATTAAAGTTTCATAAGAATCTAAAGGAATGTTTAATGCAAGAGATTTCTTTCTAAATTATTTAGTGAAACTTTGTACAATTTGACCTTTACTTTGTCTTAAAGTTTGGCATTCCATCATTGATTTATGTAAATAACCCAATGGATAAAATTGCTTCATTATTTTTTATTTAAGTTCCGGACATGAGGAAAGAAGATTACCACACTTACTTTTGTCCTGAAGTTTTCTCTCCCACCATACGAGAGCAGTGCCTTCGAACCGAAGAGAGCCCAATTTCACTTTAACTTCCTCTTCATCAATCTGTTGAACACGACAATATACTTCAACTTGTTGGATCCAATTATCTAGCTTTTCAGAATTAGCATCTCCATTAAACATAGATAAAACAAATTTTAAATCAAGCTTTAATGATTGTTTCTTAAAAGAAGCTTTATGGCTAGAAGGATGATAATGATGAGAATGATCAGAGGAAGAAAAGCTAGAAATCAATGGTGAAGATGGAGATTGAGGAAGGTCTCCTCCAGCCTCTTGATTCACTGAGCATTATCATCTGCTTGTGCTTCCTTTTTATTCACTTTCTTCTTCATCCTCTTCTCGTAGTCTCCATACATTCACTCGACCATTTTTTACATGTGATAAAAGACCATATGGAAGTTTTTCTCTTGCTCCTCACGCTTGTCCTCTTCGACCATTTTCTTCCTTCGGGATGCATGGCCAAATTTGGGATTGAAAGTATTAAAATTTCCTTCACCATGTTTATGCTTGGCCCTAGTAAGCATTCACACTCAACAATTCAAGTCAAAGATCACTGCTTTGATACCAACATGATCTAAGAGCTTTTGATCGATGTGACTTATTAAAGAATTGTATTAAATGAGCATAAAATGAAGTGCACTGTAAAGAAGGAATAACTCAATAATGAAGAGACATATGCATTAGATATGAACACAGAAAACTTGAGAACGAAGTTCGTCCCTGGTGGACTACGTCTCCAGGTCATACTCTCAAATGGGTAGGCCTTTTTATTAACTCAACAAAATAATTTGGAAAAATACATAAGTATACCTCATTTTGGAGTTAAGTTGCAGAAGCTTTGCTCAGATAAGAAAACAAACCACACCAATGAATTAGTGGCATCGAATTACCCAAAAATGATTGTCTCCATGATCCAGGTGGATATCGGTGGCCACCCACCTTTTCCAAATGGCTCAAAACAGTTTTCTGGCCATTTTGGCAATTTACTATTTTTAGCAGGTTTTAACTTCCGGGGCCATTTTGAGGGTCCAAATGAAGGTTTTTCGAGATAGAGGTTCTCAATGATAGCTAAAGGCATATTTATCCCCCAAAATGAATCTCCTCGAAGATACCTTTCCAACGAGCTATCACACGCCTAAAACGGAGATCGTATGCAAAAGTTACGACCCCAGGAAGTTGATGCACCAACTTACCCAAACGGGGCCCCCATGACTTTTGGCGCTTCATCTCCTAGGGTTAGGTTTTTGGATGTCTAGGACTTTTGGCATTCCCATCTATTGTAAAAAGGCCTTTCAAGCCTCATTGTAATCATCTTCTTGTGAATGCGAGTAGCCGTCACATCTCTTCTCAGAGATAAACTGCCACCATTCTAGCAAGTATTTCACTATGTATTTTTACAGTCTCTGTACATTTCTCTGATTAATAGAAATCGTGTATTACTATATATCTATGTTTGTATCTTTGATACATTTCTGTTATATTATTGAATATCTACAATATCTCTGTGCATTTCTTTATTATATCTCCACTCTCATTTCGTGCTGAAAATAATCTGGATCACTCCACGCCTAGATGTGACTTTGGCACTCCCAGGCCCAAGAGAAATCTCATCTCAGTTTTCGTGCCTACAACCTACATTAATGACAGTGCTCCTGCATTGAAATCCATGCCTAGTACGGACTGGTGTGCACTCCTTTCCCCCCATGCATTCAGAAATTTCAATTTTTAAATAAAAAAACTCGACGGATTGAACGATGTGACCATTTGGGCCAAACGGTTGGCAGAGGTTTAATTAGGGCGTTGGTTCCTGGAGGTTCGAGGTTCGAATCCCCTTGACCCATTTTTGGTGTAAAGTTGTTTGACCGTTTACTTTGGTGGGGATTTGCCGGACCGACCACCGGAAAAGGCATCGACCGATCGGTACCTGTCGTCGACTCCACCCTATACATATATGTCTGTTGCATTGATTTCGGTGGCTGGCTCTGACGTCAACCAGTCTGGTGGCCATACCTTTTTTTTATTTTGGTTTAATCGGACCCAACCCTCATTGGTCAAATTGTGGGTGCCACGTGGTGCCTCCTTATTGGTCCACATGGAGCCTCCCTATTGGTTTCCCAATACACATTCAACTGCCCATGTGGCACTGATGTCACCATGCCATGTACTTATGTTTCCACGTCACCTGTTGGGTGGTTGTACGGTCTTCCATATGGTTGTTCAAACTTCCACATGGCACTTTCCCATTGGTCCACAGACTGACTAGAAAAGTCCAAAATCGAGTGACATGTGGTAGCCTCTAGTGCTGCCACATCATCATGTACGATCGCTAACATCATCCGTACTAATGCTGACGTGAGCAGTACGGATGCTGACTCATCCCTGATGACTGGGCTAGGCTGACCAAAACTTTGACCGCAAATATCTTTTGATCCGTAACTCCGTTTGATGAGTCGTTTACGTCATTGGAAATCTTCGAATGCACTCTTTGCTATGATGCCAATTTCATTGAGTTTTGAGGACTTTGAATTTTTTCCCTTTCTCTATTTGTTGAGGCCATTCTGAACTTCTTGAGGTGCTTCTGTGAATTCTGAGTTATCCTTAGTCTTCTCTGGATCCTTTTTGGATCAAATAATGTGTGTAGCAACCAACAACTTAATGTGGTACTAATATTGCAGGAAAATAAAATGGTTGCTCTCCTTCAATAAGGATTAGAAAATGCAATCACATAAATGAAAGAAAAACATCAATTCATCACCAACAAATCAAATATAAAATCAACATAAAATCATTATAGATGTCTTCATGGGTTCTTATAGGTTTCTTATCAATTACTTATAAGAAATCACCTGCCCTCACCAACCATGTGTTGCGTGTGTTTTTGTCTTGTTAAGTTAACCTCTAGCACACATCCTTGCACGTTCTATTCCCTTTTGATTCAAATTAGAGTACAATGAGTCAATTCGATTCTTTCTCTTTTGAAACTCAACCCTATAATTATCTTTGACTAACGAAACAAGTTACCAAGCATTTAAAAATTGTTAGAAGAATAAAGCTAGAGTGAAAAACATGGAGTCCCAAATAACATTAGTGTTATAAGAAAGAGCCACCAAGAAATTTAAATGAGTTTGTTGAGGTTAATGAAATCGAAATTTGTATAAGTGCACATCCATATTATATCAAAATCTAGTATTACAAAGAGCTACCAAGGAATTTAAGGAGATTGTTAAGGATTTTGAAACACAAATTTGTAGAAGTACTCTTTCCAGGTTGGAATCTACTAAGAAACCATTTCTAAATTATTAAAGGTAAAATAAACACATACATAGTCTTGTGCATCATTTAAGAAGAAAGGCACGTGATGAAAGAGGGTGGACCCTCCTTTTCATTTTCAGAAACGCCAATGCAATTCACTGTGAGCTACAATATTTAACCACACGTTAAAAAATATATATATAAACATAATACAAATTGCTCAACAACATTAGAAATATCATCAAGAAATATCATCATCACACATAGACAAGAATTAACGCATTACATAGATATTTAATGTGGAAACCTTGAACAGAAAACCCACCTTTAATTATTGATTATTATTTATTATTATTCAATTCCAAAAACTTCATTACAATGATATTCACTCAACCTTCTTTTCTTACTGAGTCTCTTAGTAAAAACTTAATTGCGCCACTAGAGAACTCATCTCATATTCATTTTTATCTTGTATTTATCCTTATTTTAGTTGTAATTGTCCTCATGGCTAGTTGGAATTTCATCTTCTTCACTCACCTTGTTAATTGATAAATATCATGTAACTATAAATGCTTTGAATCATTGCATTCTAACCTCATGGCATTCATATTCCCTTTATCTTTTCTTCATTTTCTTTTTTCCTCTTTTTTCATTTATTTTATTTTCCTATCATGTTAGGTTTATAGTACACATAGGCCTCCATGTAATTCATGGGTTAAACACTCCTCCTAAAATGAACTTGAAGGTACCATGTGTTTCAATGCATCCAATATGGCCTCCATATTAATACTAATATGGAGGCGGAGATACAAACCTTTTACACCATATCTTTCCAACTACATTTTCTCATTTCACATTACTTGCATCACAATCCTCCTTTTGCTTTTTATCTAGACTTCATAACAAAGGGATGCAGAGTGTGTGGATGTGAAGCATCTCACTTTCATTTGCACTAACATTCCACTCTGCATTAAGATCCTCCTTTACATCCACATCACTAGCTACACATAACCTCTTCCACCACATCTGCATTGCAAACTCCGCATAACCTCTTCCTCTCCATCTAAATTTTCTTTTACCTTATCTCTTCAATATAGAATGCAAATATACTCCATTCTCCATATATCTTATTTTTCTCCACAAATCTCATCTATGCCTCTCAAGATCTATAGAGGTTCCTTCAATGATTAGAATAAAAAAAAAAACTTAGTCCACAATTAAAGGTTTGGTCCTTGGACCCCTCAACTATTAAATCACCACCTACCACATGTCCAACATGTCCACTTGCCATTTTCCACATCACCAATCCACTATCATGTGTCCAACACATCCACTTTACATTTGCCACATCATGACTCCACTACCATGTTTCTTCATCATATGTATTTTCTAAAATTTGTCTTCACTAAGGAGGATGCTCATTTTACTAGGGATGCTTTTGCATTGACGTGCTAGGTTTAGATCAAATTTGTAGTCTTCATAATATTAAAAAATTATCTACAAAGCAATCTAAAAAGAGAGCTAAATAAATAACCATATATTATAATCAAATTAACTATGACAAAGACAACCATATATCATGGTAGACTATGGTCATATTAGTTCTAATTTTTGAACATTTAAAGACCTAGGAAATCAATTACCTTCAATATTAATATTGAGAAAGGTCAATATAAACGACCACAAATAAATGAAGAGATAGTAGATTGAGAAACATGAATACAAATGATTGCAACAAATCAAGGGATGATTTTCCCATAGAATTATCATGTGACATTTTACTAATATTATGTTTGAATGTTTTGTTATATTTCTCCACGATTATAAAATCCCATCTCTTCCCTATCATTTTAGTATGTGATCCTCAAAAACAACATTATAGTTTCCTTTTGCAAAAATGACATCATTGTGAACATGTCTTTATCACCAACAGTAATGGCTTTGTCACACCAACTATAATGGCTTTGCCTCTCCAACTATAATTTTGTCTCAAACCCTAAATCTAAGTGAGTTAGCAAGTGAGCTAAAGAGCATCATGTAAGCATATGAAATTAATAAATAGTAAATGAATTAGAGAGCCAACTTGATATGAGGGCCCCAACACCTTGCAAGTATTTTTTTGCAACTTTCATAACTATGTTACCTTGGACATATACAACTTCATGGTGGAGCCAATGAAACATGTACTTCCCATGTCACTGCATTGCCTAGTACAAGCCAAAACATTCTTGCAAGGGTGGATGTGCTTAATAGTAATAATAATGACACACATCACTAAAATCATTTTGTAAGGGAATTATAGCCCCCCACTATTGGAATCGAGAGAAGTTTTTTCTTCCCTAATGTCAATATTCATTGGTTGGTATGTGGATTTAATGCCAATTTCTAAAAGGAGTGATGCCTAGTATCACTCTAATGCTCGAGAGTGCCACCCATTCCTAGGATATTTTCATTATTGAGCAAAGGTAGTGAGGTTTTCAACCCACCCGCCAAGACTTTGGAGCCATATGAGTTTTCCCTCTTCTCACCTTGAGTTCAATGTTTCTCATCATCTGGGATTTCAAGTAGCCCGGTGCTCAACAAAGAGTTGAATTCCACAACCTACTTGATATATTTGTTCTTGGGTGGAGAAAAGAATAAAACATTATGGTATTTAGTGGTTTTAAACCATTGAATGAAATTGATATTAAATAAGCCTAATGTATAAAACCAATAACATAAAAAATTGAGCATATAAACATAATAACATAAAAAATTGAGCATATAAACATAATAACATAAAAACATGAATTTGAAGAAAAAACCATGATGTTCAACAATGTTATAAGGTTTTGGAACACACTTGTCGACATTCATATGGATTTGAAATAAGTTGACTGAGGTGACAAGAAATGATACACCACCATGTATATTAAAGAAAGGAAGATGAAGAGCATCATCCCTAGCCATGTCTATCAATGATTTGAATACACACAAAAAAAACAAATAATATTTGTGATTGACATAGACTCAAAGCAAAGTTTGAACAACTTCAATGGATAAAGAACCTAAACATTCAACCATAACTTGTGTTATTTAAATTACTAAACAACACATCTACCATCAATATGCATTAAATCCTATCTCATTGTAATTATACCTATGTCCACTACATTATATATATAAACAAACAAACTTTACCAATAAAAATAAATAAATATATAAACAAACAAACTTTACCAATAAAAATATATATATGGGAAGATGTTGTTGGTTAGGGTTAGGGTTTTCAGCAGAGGGCTGGTGTGTTGCGGGCACTAGTAGGGGAGCTTGTGGATGTGTTTCGGGCCAATGCGGTGGAATTTGGATGCCATGGTGGGGGCTGAGGCAGGTGGAGACCCAATTAATTCAGACTGTGACGATATTTATGTGTTTATATTTTACGGTTTGGAGGGAAACGACGAATTGGTGGTTTGGAAGGCATCTGGTGGGGAGTAGGGAGAACATGCAGATGATAATCCTAGGATGGATGTCAATGCTCCGGGGCTGACATTGATAGAGGATGTGGTGGGATTGGAGCCTTTGTTGTCAGGCATGAAAGGTTCGGGTTTTATCTCCATGGGTGATCTGTCTCTTTCTAGAGGGTTGGGTTTCTCTGTGGGTTGGGATGGTGATCCTTCACAGTACTCTGGTCTGATTCAGGGACTTGAACGAGGTTTGGAATTTGATGTGGGGGAGGTAGGTTCGGGGAGATGTGGACCTTTTCTTGGTACTTTGGTTGAGGGGGGATTGTGGGGATTTGTTCCAAAAGAATCGTTGGGTTTCAATACACCCTTGGATTTCTCGCTGTCAACTTTATTGGACGTTGAAAAATATTTAGGCGGTGAGGGGGAGGTTGGGGGAGTCTCGATAGGATCTACAGAACCTGGTAGGGGGGGGGCGGTAAGGTGCATGAAAAAATACTGGAAAACCCATCATGAGATCCTCAGAGGTTGGAGTGACATATAAATGGCCAAAAGGACGTTGGGGGTCAACTATCAAGTTCTACAAAAAGTATTTGGTGCGTGTGTGATAGGAAGTGCACTGAGTGGCTTGTTTTTGTGGAAGATATCGATATGGATAGGTTGGTTGAATTCTTATATTTGGAGGTGGTTGGTCGCGTAAGGGGGAAAAATTGGGTATGGATTTTTTGAAGGAGTGGATATCCAAGAACTGGCTCAAGGATATCACAAATATGCCACTCATTTGTTTACTGTCACGGGGCTAGTTTGCCTTCATATTTTCCTCTAGGGAGGATGTAAATTGGGTCTTGTTGAAGGTGTGGAGTATGGTTGAAACACCCATTGTTCTTTAAAAATGGACTCCTACCTTTGATGCTAAGAAGGAAAGGATTGAGGAGGAACCTATTTGGGTTAGGTTGTCGAGTCTTCTAATGCAGTTCTGGAATCCTGCTAGGTTTGTTGCAATTGGTAATATGCTAGGAAGTTTTATAGAAGCGGATATGTCTTTTGAAGATACTGGTCTTATGACGGTGGCACAGATTTTGGTGAGGTTAAATTTGTGCCCAGGTCTTCTACATGAGTTAACTATTGAATCGATGATGGGAACCTTTGTCCAGATTTTGGATTATGAAGGAATACCCTTCAGATGCCACAGTTGTCATGCCTATGGTCATGGGATCGCAGAGTGTCCTTTGCCCTACAAGGGAAAATTCTATTACACAAAAGGCTCCGTGTCACCAATTTCACCCCCGGGGCTGTCTCTGGAGGTGTTGTCGGGTGATGGAGAACACAAGATGGAGGCGAGGGACCCGCGTTTGGGCAAGATTTCTCTAGGTTTTCCTCCACTTTCCTCGGCATTATGTTCAGATCCTCCTTCGGTGGTTGGGCCAAATTTTCCACTCCCTATAGTGTCAACTCTTCGTCAGGAGCAGTATTTCTAGGTAAGTCTTCTTTGGGTGTCTCTTCGTTTGTTCTTTTTTTACTTTTGGATGCTGGGTTTGTGGATGGGGTTCTGAATAATGCGAGCAACCTTTTTTCTCGAAGTTTGAAGGGCCTCTCTGTGGCTAGTCTGGTTTCTCTTACCTGTCCCTTGGCCTCCAATAGGTTGGTTTTCCCCCCTTCTTTGGTCACGCATTTTACGAGCCCTTGGGTGGTGGGGGGCTCCTCGACTTTCATCGACCTGTATCTACCTGGTCTGTCTACCTCGTAGGTAGTAGGGTTTTCTACACCTTTTCTTATGGGATTTTCCTCTTGTCCTTCTTCCCCTTCTCCTTCAGTCGAGGTTTACACTAGCTCTCTCCCTTCCCAGCTTCTTACCCCCTCAGCCTCTACAGATTCCTCTTCGGACGAAAACAGGGTTCATTATCATCTTAGAAATAGGTTTTTGTTAAAGGGGAACCTAAGGAGGTCAATGTTTTGGGTTCAGGTGGGTGTGGTTTGGGAACCTTCCCTTGGATTAATATTTTTGGTAAAGGTAGGGGTAAAAAATCACACCTCTTTTTGGCTCAAGATAGGGCCAGGATTGATTTGACTTTGGGGCAACAATCCTCCATCGAATGGGCGCTTAGAAAAAATCAAAACCTTGGGGAATTTACCTCATGAGAATCTTGTCTTTCAACTGTTGTGGGTTGGCGAACCCATCAAAAAAATCATCCTTGCGAAGGCTAATGGATTTGAACTCATCGGATGTTATTATGTTATAAGAAACGTTAGGGGTCAGTGAAACAATGGTGAAGGCTCTTGAGTCCTTGTTTCCAGGATGAATTTTTGCAGCAGTGGATGTCAGGGGACATTCAGGAGGGTTGGCTATAGGGTGGCACAAAAAGACTTGTAACTTGGAAAGTGTTTGGGGTTTTGACTCGGGGATTGGTCTAACTTTTTTCTCCTCTAAGATGGGGCGTAATGTGACTATTATTAATGTCTATGGGACTTACCAAGATAGACAATGATATTGGAACTCTTTAGTTGGCTGCTCCTGGCTTAGGGGTAAGGAGATTATACTTGGATGGGATTTAAATTTCACTTTAGGGGGCGCTGAGGTTTGGGGACCGTGTGTTGTCCTGGATTCTTTAACCAACTTTTTTCAAAACTTGTTGGACCATCTTGGTTTGGTTGATGTTGAGCCCCAAAAATTGAATCCGACCTGGTGTAATAGAAGGGTTGGTGAGGATACAGTGGCTAAGCATTTGTACATGTTCTTATTGTCGGAAGAGGTTTTGGAATCTCTTGAATTGGTCAGATAGTGGGTTACTTGTGGGGGGGAATCTGACCATAATCCGATTATTGTGGAGCTAAGGGGTAGAAGTAGAAGAGCACTGAGCCCTTTTAAATTCTTTGAACGATGGATTTCAGATACATGTTTTCAATCCTTAGTAAGGGTCATGTGGACTGCAATCGCTAATGAGAATTAGATCCCTGCAGATGTGCAGTTTGTGGGAAATATTAAAAGGTTAAAACAAGCTACTATGACTTGGGCTTGGGAGAAAAATCTCAAGGATGAACAAGAATTGAGACACATCGAACTATCACTCTTAGGTATTCAAGAAGGTGAAGGGCAGGATTTTTTTATATCTTGATGATAAGGAGGTTATGTTTGGCTTGGAGAAAAGACATAGGGTTTTAGTGGAGGAAAAAGAAGCCATGTGGAGACTAAAGAGTCGTGCGATTTGGCTCTCTTGTGGCGATGAGAATACCAAATTCTTTCAAACTTATGCCAAAGGTAGGAAAATGGCTAATACTATCTAGGGGATAAGGAAGAGGGATGGAGAGGTGGTTTTTTATTTTGATGGATTGGCTACGATGGGTATTGAACACTTTAGTGCCTTATTCAAGGCCCAAGAGGGATCGTTCATTGCAGAAATTGTGTAGGTAGCTCAATTATTCCCTCGGTTTGTGGAGGAGGAAAACAATGGGACATTAATGGTAGCAGTTTCTGAAAAGGAATTACTAGAAGTTCTTCACTCTTTTCAAAAAGGGAAAATCCTAGGGCTTGATGGCTGGCCTATTGAGTTTTATTTGGGTTTTTTTTATCTGATTAGTCCTGATATTCTAAAGGTGGTCAAGGAAATAAGGGTGAATGGTTATATTCATAACCCTCTTAATTCTACGTTCATTGCACTCATACCAAATTTAGACAATCCTTCTTCCTTTGATTATTTTCGACCAATCTTGTTATGCAACTGTCTTTATAAGATTATTTCAAAGGTTATCAACAGAAGGTTAAAGGTTATTCTATCCAAAAATATCTCCAGTGAACAATTTGGTTTTTTGGAAGGTAGGAAAACTCATGAGGCTATTGGAGTAGCCCAAGAAGGTATTCACAGCATAAAAACGAAGAAACTCAAGGGAGCTGTGGTGAAAATTGATCTATCCAAATCTTTCAATCAGGTAAATTGGTTGTATTTAAGAATGCTTATGATTCATCTTGGCTTTGGTTTGGATTTTACCAATTGGGTGATGGGGTGTATGCCTTCGGTTTCTTTTTCCATACTCATCAATGGTTCAACCTCTTCTTTTTTTCAAGATGAAATAGGTTTGTGATAAGGCTACCCTTTGTCACCCTTACTTTTTCTCCTAGTGGCGGAAGGGATTAGTAGATTTCTGGCAGGGGCAAAGAATTCAAGTAGATTCAAAGGCATAAAAATCTCCAATGGTATGTACATCATTCACTTACTTTTTGTTGATGATATCCTAATATTTTGTGATGGTACGAAGCAAGATGATGGCATTCTATTTGAAGGGCTCTCCTTGTTTAAAAAAGCAACTGGTATGATGATTAATGATCATAAATCTAGTATTCTCTTTGCTTCGGTCAAGGAAGATGTCATTCAACATTTTTTGTCTCAGCTCCTTTACCAGGTTCTAGGGTTGGACGAAGGTTTAAAATATCTTGGCTTTCATCTAAAACCCAATGATTACCGAAAGACAAAATGGATGTGGATTTAGCAAAGTTAGAAAAAATTGTTGTCAAGGGCTAGGAGATTACTGTTGATCAAGTCGGTACTAGAGGCTATCCCAATTTATTGGATGTCCCTTTCTTGGATTCCAAAGGGTATTCTGGAAAAAGCAAGAAAATTGTCTTTCTCTTATCTTTGGAGGGGAAATAAGGATAAACATGTGGTGCATTAGGTTCGATAGGAGAAAATTGTGATGCCAAAGGCCCTCAGGGGCTGGGGACTTAAGAATATATTTTTGTTCTCTAAAGCACTTGCAACAAAATGTTCGTGGAGACTGATAAATACCCAAAATCTTTGGACTAAAGTTGTACATCAGAAATATGTGGCTCCTCTCTCATTACTTGAGTGGATCAAGAATCCAATTCTTAATTTTACGTGAATTTATGTCATTTGGAAAGCGCTTTTAAATTCTTTTGAGGTGGTGGGGAATGGTTTAGCCTGGAGAGTTGGGTCTAGGAATTTGTTTAGGATTGGATTGGACCCATGGGCGGGATGTAACATAAATCACTTACTCAACGCATATTTACATTCTCGGTTGGAGCATGGGGGTTACTTATACTTGGCACAAGTCGGGGACCCAAACTCCACAAATCTTTGGAATCAAGGCTGGAAAAGTGGGAGAATGTTGGGTCTAGAAGGGGAAGACTTGATACTTTGGTACAAGTACATTGGGGCACTTCGAAGAGAAAATATTCGTCTGATGGATCAGGATGATGAACTTCTTTGGGAAGGGGACCCGGGAGGGTCATACACCCTAAAAGCAGGATATGTTCAGTTGAGTGTTGAATTTTTTCAGCGAGAAGTTACTTGGTGGTGGAGGAAACTTTGGAAACAAAGATGTCTTGCTAAAGGGAAAATTTTGGTGTGGTCTATTTTGGAGAATAAACTTCCAACGTGGGACAATCTTCAGAAGCGACAATTCAATGGACCGGGTTGGTGTTCGCTTTATAAAGAACAGGCTGAGACTGTCGACTATCTTTTTATGAGATGTCCTTTCTCCTTATCAGTTTGGACAGAATCATGCAAACTGCTCACTTCTCTTGGTCGTTGGCAAGGTTTTTCCTTTGAAGATGCCTTGAAAGATTGACTTCTGTCGAGGGTACATCAAGAAAAAAAGTCTTTCCCCTTCATTGTCGCCTGGGGGATTTGGATGGCCCGAAAATCATCGATTTTTTGGGATGAAGTCCAATTGCCCTCACGAGTGGAAAATACTTGTCTTGGCTTTTTTGAACATTTCAAATTCTTGGGAAGGGAGGGAATTGGAAATCTTCGGGTGATACATGAGGAAGTTATAGATAAGGATCAACTGTGGGATTTTTTCGATGAGGCTGCATCAGGAGACCAGTTACTGTATGGGGGGGGCACTTCACATTTTTTTCTTCTCAAGTCTGGGTTGGATGTTGTTTCAAATAATTACTCTGAGATTATGGCCTTAAAACTTTTACTATTATTTGTTGTGGAAAAGGAGTGCAAAATTTTACAGGTCTTTGAGGATTTTTTACTAATCATCAACTAGGTGAATAGAGTACAAAGATGTCACATTTCTCGTCCTATGCCCATTTTTGAGGAAGTTATGAGGATTATTATTGTTTTTGACTCCATATCTTTATCTCATATATACAGGGAACATAATCAGTTGGTTGATAGGCTTTCCAAAGAAGCCTCGCAGCTAGAATATGGTCGGTGGAATATTAATGAACAAACAACATAGGGCAGTTTTGATTACTATCACAGGCCGTTTCATGATGGACTTCTATAGGAGAGCACCTGTTTATCAGATACCCAAAGCATAAAACTTCTTCGTATATTTTGTATGTGCACAGACAACATAATAGTCTAAATATCAGTGATCTATGTTTACAACTTTTGTATAAGCTTTGAGACAGTTTTTTTTTTTTTGTGGTTAAAGGAAAAGAAGGATAATGACGGTATGACAAAGATGTCTTTTGTTGAAACTTCACTAATGGAAGTGTTTATATCACAAGTCAATATATACTTGGCTATTTTCTCATAGTCATTATATACCTACGAATGTAATTTTGTATCTACTTAATAAAATTATGAATCTCTCTCTAATTATATCTCATCAACATCTTTACACCAATTTTTCCTTTTTAAATAAAAACATTAAAAAAATGCTTTTAATTTCTATAATATTTATATTTTACTCTACTTTTCTTAATGTTTTATAATATAAGGAAACCTTTTCTCCATAAAGCCATAACTTTTTGAAAAAATGAAAAAGATGAAAAGTACAATATTTAGTGGACTATTTAAAAATAAAATTGATAAAAATATTAAAAAAATACTTTTAATTTCTATAATATTTATATTTTACTCTACTTTTCTTAATGTTTTAATGTTTTATAATATAAGGAAACTTTTCATCCATAAAGCCATAACTTTTTTAAAAAGTGAGAAGATGAAAAGTACAATATTTAGTGGACTAATTAAAAATAAAAATGGTGTTATTATTCATTTTTTTGGGGTATATACTTTTCCCTTTAAACCAATTGAATGATTTCGATGTAATATAAAAATATATTTTTATCATAAATAATATATTCACTTTATTATAACATAATATTATAATTGTTTTTTAAAGAGATTAAATTATAATTTATAACTGGAAAAAATATTTGTTTTTTATATGAGATAATCATTATATATTATGGAAAAGTATATGATTTTATTAAAAGTAGTTTTATATATTATGGAAAAGTATATGATTTTATTAAAAGTAGTTTTGTTGATGATTAAAAAGATATCATTTTCTTGTATATATTACTTAATTTGAAATTATTTTTTATCATGAAATATGATCTAAAATTATTAAAAGTTTGTCTTTTTTAGATATAAGAAAATAGATTCACCACTTAAAATCTAGAAACATATAACATGAGTGAGAGTCTTTCCCCTTTAACAAACCACTAACACTAACAAATGATTTAAAATGACCAAATTTTATTTACATAGTATGATGTAATTGCAAGCTTAAGTCTTAAAATTATATTAATAAAAACTAAATTGTATTATACACCTTTTTATTTAAAAAAATCATAACCATTTTATTTCATTAAATAAATAAAAACATTTATTCAAATACATATAAATATAACATAATAAAACATTATTATTTTTATTATAATCATAAAATAAATTATATTATCCTAAATTGATATATATATATATATATATAATTTAAATTTAATTGATTTTACGATTTATAAAAATATGAATTGTATTATGTGATTGATTTACTTAATGAAATAAAATGGCAAGTGATTACTTGTAATTCTTTAGAATTTTGTTTCTGTGCTCAAAAAGCATTAAGAGAAGCTTTCCAAGATCACCCTACTTTTGTTGAGTTAAGAGGTTAGGAAGGTTCGTAGTGTGATCAATATTTTGAAAATGAGATCTGATATGGGTATAGGCTGGACAATCTAAGAGAAAGTGCTTTTCATCTTCAACCTTCTTAGTGTCCCAAAGGTGACACACTCTTTCATCCCATGGCGTTTTAGGAATTGACCAACGCTCAGTTTCACTATGGAGCTCGTGAGAATTTGATCTTATCTTAGCAATGCTTTTTTTTTTCTTTACACTTGGCAAAACAGATAGATAATTTTGATCTTCTAGATTAGGGTTGATTACATCTTTATAATACCTTCATTTTCTTTTTTCCTCTAACTCTTTATCACACCACATTTTTTCCTCAAATTTTGATTTGACATTTTTTTTAATAGTATCTTTATTCTGCAAAATGGTTTCTTCCATGATTCCCCAATAGTTTAGTCAAGACTAGGTGTCTTTATGCCATCCTCGCTTGAGTTGATGGTGGTTATGACTTGATTTTGAAGCAATTTTAGGTAGCCTCTTATCTTCCATGTTGTTTAACTTATTCTTATACATTAGGTATCTATTCATAGTCATGCTCTCAATGGGGGAGAGGCTTGTTTCTACAAGGAGGATGGGATAGAGCGTATTTCCTTTAATTTTGAGATTATAGGTTATAAAATTCTTTTGTATTTGCTCTATCTTTCTTCAGGATTCACGAGAGATACTACAGCCCTAGACTTCACATCCATAAAGAATAATAGGTGTAACAAGAGTCTCAAAGAGGAGTTTCTTCTTATCCCAACTCCAAAGATCAACTGATTTACAATTGTTTTCAAGCCCATAATAAGCTTTCGATCCCCCAATAATCTTTTTCTCAATGCTATAATTCCAATTGAGCTTGTGGTGAATATCAATTCCAAGATATTTGTATGAAGTGACTTCCTCCAATTTGTTGTTGTCATATACAAAGGTATCATAACGGATCTTATTGGATTTAATAATCATGACCTTAGTCTTATCAGTATTAACAGTCATACCCATACTGGAGCAAAAATCCTTGAGGATTCTTAGTTGGTTTTCAAGATCATAGGGACTCCTTGCCATAAGAA
>ML776784.1:213141-223214 GCA_009831015.1 Picea engelmannii | reverse complement strand
GTATGTTATATTTATGGTCATTACAACTTACTTTGACATAGATCAACCTACCTTTGTGATCAATTATTTTTCCTATCCTCTTTGCTTCTATGAGGTAAATTGTATCAATTTGTGATTTATTTTTTAATTCTTCTTTTACTATTGCTAGTGTATCCTCCTCCTGTTGTCATTTTATACCAAAAATTATGAGGTTCAAGGCTCTTTTGTTACGCTCATGGTCCAATTCAATTAGCTTATTCATTTCCTCTTTGATGGGTTTGATATCCAATTTGTTTTCCATATCACTGAGGGTCAAATTGTTGGTTAGTTTTTCTTCTAGCTCTTTAATCATATCTCTCAAGTTGTGATTTTCTTCAACCCCTCCTTCTTGGGTTGATTGTTTATGTTTTTCCATTCTTGAATTCTATCCTTCATTGTCTGCAATTCAATCTTGAACCCTAAGAATCTATCCTCTATTTGAGTTTAAATGGTATCTTCTATTTTTTTTTATCAATCATTGGCTCTAGCTCTATTTGGAGTTTTACGTCTCTTTCTTCACTCCTTTTTTCTAATGTTTCTAACTCTATTTGGATTTTGGCATCTCTCTCTTCTTTTTTTTTTCTATTGATTCCATATAATCGTAAAGGATCTCTAGGGTGATTTTGGGGGGGCTCCCCTTCTTAGGATGAGTTTTTGGAATAGGTGGTGGAGTGCTCATATTGAAAAGAAGATAAAAAAAGATGTAACAATTATTATTATGGATTGACTTTATCTCTCAAATCAACTTTTACTTCTGAAACTTAAAATAAAAATAAATAAATAAAATATATTTAAATCTCTTTACTTAAAATTAAAATTGAATCAAAGTAAAAAGTGACTCACCTCATTCTAGATGTCCAAATGCTCAACCCTTTGAAAAAACCAAAAATAATTTTTGAAAACGATAGAAAAGTTCAGAGAAACTACAGAGATTATTCTGAATAAAAATATATATAGAGAGAGAGAGATTATTCCCATTAAAATACATATAAATATAACATAATAAAACATTATTATTTTTATTATAACCATAAAATAAATTATATTATCCTAAATTATCCTATATTGATATATAGGAAATTTAAATTTAATTGATTTTACAATTTATAAAAATATGAATTGTATTTTTAGATTGATTGCCTAGCCATCATATAAAAAAGATAATCTTTCATTTCCAATTTCTTTATAGAAGTTTTGTCGGCTTCGAAAACTTTACAGCTTCCTAACAACATGGAAACATTGTGGCATGAGCAAAGGAATGAGCAAAATACTTAATATGTTTTTAATTGGATTTGCTTTCTCTTAGTTGATTGGTTGGTTGGAGAATATCACTTCTCTAATTAAATTAGGTTGAATTAATTTTGATGCATAATCCTTAAGAGGGGTTTGTTTACACTGTTGTTGACTTTCCTCAACCGTTTAATTGTGATTTATGTGATGATTATAGGTTATTATTTTATATATGTGTTTTTTTTTTTTATAGTTATGATAGAATTTTGTATGTGAAATATATAAAGTTTGGATTTTGTTGATTCTTAAAGTATTTTATAAGTTAAGTATTTTTTATATTAGATTAGACAATTAAATTAATTTATTTATAAAGATTAATAATTTCAATGTCATGTTTTGTGGATTTTTTAATAACTTTGTATCAACATACTTGGGCTTCACATTGCTTTTAATACAATTTTTAGAGAACTAGATAACACCTAAGACAATTTTTGACTCCTTTAAGTGGTCACACTTGTGTTGTTCATTGTTATTGTAGTAAGGTCATTTAAACTACTAATTAACCACACACTTGCACTTTGCATAATAATGGTTATTGGATCTTGACAAACTTCAAAAGGCATAGGGAGTAGGATGTAGGATGGATTTTGGCTTGATCTTGGCTCTCTTTAGTATGACGATTCCAGATATTGAATCTCTATAGATTATTCTAAGCTTGATTTTTTAATTTAATTGGTCCCATTCTACCCTCAAAGGTCGACCAAGGCATCACAACAAATGGATATACCACACCATATCCATTTCATATTTATTACTAATTCTTCCCTTATCATCCACCACTACCAATTTACTCGAGCTTTATGGACTATAATCCCTATCTTGTTTAACCAATTTTAATACTGCTAGTTCCATTGACTAGGGATCAACAACTACTAACCACGTCATAAATTATGCAACTCTCAGATAAGAACCCCCTGTATAATTATCATCTAAATTTACAATGGGCATCTAAGCCGTCTCGAATTCATACTAATACAACACATTTTTGTATACATTTCTTTCATAAATGTAACCTTAATTTCTATCTTGATATTAATATCAAAACCAATTTTGAGCCTTTAAGAGCTTAAACCTTCATCTACATGGGACAATTTCAAAAACACATGGGACAATTTCGCTTGTTATTAGAAATTCAAATTGCTTTTCAAATCAGTTGTTTACTTGTCATGTAGTTTTGTGTAAAATATACTCTCTTACTTCAGTCATCAACAATGTTTTTAGTGATTCAAAATTATTTTTCTATAGATATTTTAGTTGTTTATTGATATCAATATAGACCATGTTATAAATGGGAGGGAGAGTTTTGCAATAACAAATTTGTAAATTGGTTGTCTTGAAAAATGGCGTGAAGATGTTGAAAACAACCCCTATTATTGTTTGTGTTTACATGGTTCAACTTCTATAACATGGAAATAATTAATTAAACTCAAAAGGGTGAGTGGAATAGATGGGGCTCAAGTGACACCTTGTTGACATGAGGTTGCATGGATTCAAAGGATGAATACATGTGTTGGACACCAACGTAAATATCGAGAGGCAATGTTACACATAGTAAGCACTTAACAAAAACACTCAATTGCTTACTTTTATGAAACTGCATTAATTATTAATAAGTTTGAGTATGTTCAATTTTCTTATTTATTGTTATTAATACTAATTTAAAAATATATATTTTTAATAACTACATAATATTGATTTTCTTTTATATAACAAGCATTTGCTATATCTTAATCTGGTTATATATTATAATATTTTAAATTTTCTTTTAATTTTACAATTTGTTAGCAATTTATAACTAATAAATTATTAAATATTTATATATTTAAAATCTAGAAGAGATAGAATATGTATATCTTTATAAGTTTTACAAATCAAAATCATTAAATAAAAGAGATCTCATACATCAATTTAATGTCTAACTTAATCATAACTTTAAAAATTATTATTATTATTAGTTATATTCAAGTGAAAAAGTAAATATATTCTAACTCAACCAAATTATGAAACCCGAACCTAAAAGCTTTTAATCTTATAACTTGCAACTACAAAGTTCTAATATAAAATGCACTAACTAAAGTGCTTAATAATATATACATATTAAAGGTGGTAATATTTAAATTATTATGTATATGGCCATTGGACCATCTACTATTTGTAGATATTGAATGCTAAATGCCTAGGCTCGCACTTGGTAAATGACAAGGACTTTTTATCAATTGACATTGACAAATGTCCTAAGCAATATTTTTTAATAGTGATAATTGTGCCATAAATGTGCATAAATATATATTAATATTAAAAAAGAAAATAAAAAATTGTCTTACCACTCTTACATTTCCTCTTTTTAATAAATCCAATTAAACTATATTATTCTCAACAATTAAATATATGTAGATTCTAGATTTAATAAATCCAATTAAACTATATTATTCTCAACAATTAAATATATGTAGATTCTAAATGGCAAAAAGGAGAATATAAAAGTGAAAAGGAACATGGGAACCCTAAGAGTAGAAATGGTAGCACTTAGTGTGAGAATACTTTTTGTTAACCTAATGTATTAGGAAATCAATTTTATCTTATCAAACATTTAAGTTATATTCTACAAATATTAATGTTTTAGAATTTTATTATGTATAAATAATTAAATTGTTTACTTAATTAAATATATTTGGCATTAAAAGAAAAATATAAATGTTGGTCCAAATCTATTTAAAAAATAAATGTCAATAATTGATGAAGATATTTATCTGGATGGGGTGATAGGGACAATGTCACTTGTGTCATTATGATGATCAATGAAGACATGACACCCAACATATATGCAAGAGGACAAGGGGAGGTGAGCTAGTTCATGCAGGGTTGTGTCGATTTGGTTCAGATAGAGTGAGTATAGTTGGAGACCAGCACCAACATGTATTAAATTAACAAGCATAGTACTCAAGGAGTACATGAGGTTATCGTTGCATAAATTGGCTTATAGCCATGACATAGATCATTGTGTTATGCTTATAGCAAACATGGAGGTTATAGATTATGTTTCCCTTCATCTACACTATCACACCACCCTAAATTTATATTATGTGGATAGGTAGGGGTAGAATTATATGGCAGGGGACATTTGAGAAGCATTGGTTCAAAAGTAATTGATGTGGACTATGCTTCCTAGCTACTCATTTATGACATACATGGATTGAAGTAGTAACTCAAGGAAGTGAGGATTGTCCCTTCTAGAAGTTGAGGTGGAGGAAGACTTCCAAAAACTTGTCCTTGAAGGGAGAAAGTAGTAGCCCAACCTCACACTTGCAGGTAGAAATATAAAGTTGAGAGAATAGCAAAGGACTTCGATGTTAGGAATAGGCCTCCACCATCAAGAAGCCGAACATTTTGGAAGATAACATTTACCAAAGGTGAAGGGCCACTCTCAATTAATCGAATGACAAGGAGTTGGAGAATCTAGTGCTTGACATTGGGGTGTCTCAAAGTGGGGTCACTTGTTATAATCCCCTCATGCTTGACCTGTACTAGTACAACAAAGAGATGATTTCTTACAACATGGACATACAACAAAACATGATAATCAAATCTTGGAATGCATCTTGGACACTTTGCATCTTTTAGATGACAAATATGCCTCCCTT
The DNA here is from genome assembly GCA_009831015.1 of Picea engelmannii. Classification (NCBI taxonomy): domain Eukaryota; kingdom Viridiplantae; phylum Streptophyta; class Pinopsida; order Pinales; family Pinaceae; genus Picea; species Picea engelmannii. The sequence goes on along the minus strand of ML776784.1, from coordinate 218,265 downwards.
CTAGAGTGAATTCAACAACAAAGGGGCCCAATTCATGGTTAGGATCCAGAGAAATCAACTTCGATAGAGGGAGACTCCAAGTGTCAAATAGAAGTAACCCAAAGCACTCCATCTCTCTTGAGGAGGAGGAGGCTTAACACTAGTTTTTTTTGTTCCCCTCTCAAGTTTTATGTTTTTATTTCCTGTTACTGGTAATAGTAGGTTTGTAACCAGTTCCTTTTTTCTAAAAGTTTAATGAATGGACTTACCCTTGCCACCTTCTTTTAAAACAATGTATAAGCTTTATAATTTCAAACATACCCAATCTGGCTATTGGTTTAAGCATTTTTTGGTTTAAATTGGGCAAAGAGCTTGCTAAGAACAATCAATCTCTATGATTTATTTTTAACTATGGGAGAGGTTAATGGGTCTCATTGGTTAAACTCTCAACCTATGTGTATTTTGTTCAATATATATGAATAGATAGAACCACTCTTACTTAGAAAAATAAATTGTTGAAGACTTTTAATGAAACTTAAGTACAATATATATATGGAAAGAAGATATAAGCTTGTATCCAATAAAGTGCATAGAAAACAACAACTTATTGTGGTACTAATATTGTAGTAAATAAAATGGTCGTGCTCCTTCAATAATGATCAGAAAATGCAATGGCATAAATGAAAGAAAAACATCAGTTCATCACCAACAAATCAAATATCAAATCAACATAAACTTTCTATATATTTCTTCATGGTTTCTTATAGTTTGCATGTCAATTACTTCCAATCAATCACCTTCTCTCACCAACCATGCTTTTCTTGTGTTTTTTCCTTGTTGAGTTAACCTCTAACACACAACCCATTCAAGTTCTATTTCCTTTTGCTTCAAATGAAAGTGATGCTTTCTCTTGTGAATCTTAATCCTCTAATTATCTTTGGCTAACAAAACAAGTTACCAAGAATTCAAAAATTGTTCTATACATTTATTATATTTTCCTACCACGCGAGATTCATTGTACATGTAGCCATCCATGTAATTCATGGGTTAAACATTCCTCCTAAAATGAACTTGAAAATGCCACATGTCTCAATGCATCCAATATGGCATCCATATTCGTACTAATATGGAGGTGGAGATACAAACCTTTTACACCATAACTTTCCACCTATCTTTTCCCACTTCACATTACAAAACTTCACACCATAGTCCCCCTTCTGCTTTCTCTCTAGACTCTGCAACGAAGGGAGGTAGAGTGTGGGGATGTGAAACATCTCATCTTCCTTTGCATGAATACTCCACTTTGCATCAAGATCCTCCTTCGCATCCACATCACTAATTCCACAAAACTTGTTCCACCACATCCACATCACCAACTCTACATAGTTTCTTTTTCTGCATCCACATTACCTTTTACCTTATCTCTTTAATACAAAATGCATAGACACTTTGTTCACCGCATAGATTCTTTTGCTATGCAACTCTCATCTTCTCATTTAAATATCTATAGAGGTTCCTTCAATAATTGGAATTAAAAAAAGAAATTAGTACATGGTTAGATGTTTGGTCCTTGGATCCCTTTACCATTCAATCACCACTTGTCATTTTCCACATCACCAATCCACCACCATGTGTCCAACATGTCCATTACCATGTGTCTTCGTCATATGTATTTTTCCAAAGTCTATCTTCACTAAGGATGACCTAGATTGGATCACTATATTGTTTTTGATCTATCTCCATCCTTTCAGAGTGGAAAAAATTGGAGGATTTATCTTGCAAGGTTGTGTTAGTGGCAAGTCCTAGTTTGGAAAATTGGGGTTCATAACCATTTGGAGACATTTTGAGGCATTAAACAACATTTTTTGGGGTTATGGTGTCTGGAACATATGCACACACCCTTGAAAATGTTGTCCACTCTGAGACCTTTCCAACGGTGCATGTCGTGCATCAATCAGAGTTCATATGCAAAAGTTATGCCTCTCACAAATTGACCTATCGTGTTGACCACCATGGTACGAGAGGATGCCATGTCATCCCCCATTACTCATGCATATGGGGATATCCACGTGAGGAATTTCAAGAGGATTCTAGAAGGTCCAAAACCATGTCACAATTGAGGGTTGAGGAAGTCAAAAACCTACTTCTAGATGTCTATCGGGCTATATTAAATACCGGGCCACTAGGAGGACAATGGGTTCCATTCTTTTGCATTGTATCTTGTTCCATATATGAGAAAAACACCTGAGAGTGGTATTCTGTGAGCATAATAGGGGAGGAGAGATTCTGCAGCAGCCATATAGGCCATAGGTCAAAAGAAACTCCACAGAGAGTGCCACTTTCTTTGTACTTGCATCATTTCTATACTAGAGAAAAGAAAGCATAGCAACCTCACCTTCTAGTTGGGTTTTCTCCTGTATTAGGTTTCCCAGGTCATATATTGTGTTTACTTGTGGATGGTGTGTGTATTGATTTATTTTCTCTATTTTTCACATTTGAACTATTTCATACATTTTTTTTAAAGAAGAAAACCAGTTATCAAGAGTTTGAGATCTAAAGGGAAAATAACCTTAATAGTAAAGATTTCAGTTATTTATCACATCTGCTGTGACAAACTATACCGGTGGAATATCCATAACAGTTTAAATATCAAAGGAGTATATTCATTTTACTGGGGATGCTTTGGCATTATTGTGCTAGGTATAGATCAAATTCTTAGTGCTCATAATATTCAAAAATACATCCACGAAGACTTTGGATCCATATGAGTTTTCCATTTTCTCGCTTGGAGTTTAGTGGTACTCATCATCTAGGATTTCAAGTAGGCCAGTGCTAAACAAAGAGCTGAATTCCACAACCTACTTGATAGATTTGTTTTTTGTCGAGAAACAAACATAAAACATATATGGTCATGGTTCTAGATGTGACCTTTAATGGTTGGAAACCATTGAATAAACCTAATAACATAAAAGATTGAGTATATAAATATAATAACATAACAACTTGAATTTGAAGAAAAAACCATGATTTCCAACCATGTTCAAGGTTTTGCAACACACTTGTCAACATTCATATGGATTTGAAATAGGTTGATGGAGGTGATAGGAGATGCTACACCAGCCATGGACATAGAAGAAAGGGAGATGGATCAAAGTTTTGCAACACACTTCTCAACATTCATATGGATTTGAAATAAGTTGATGGAGATGCTACACCAGTCATGAACATAAAAGAAAGGGAGATGGAGAGAATCACCCCTTATCCATGTCTATCAATGATTTGAAAATACAAAAAAGCAAAAACAAAGAATGTGTGTGATTAACATAAACTCAAAAAAAAGTTTAAAGAACTTCTACGGAGAAAGAATTTGGACAATCAACCATGTTTTTTTAAATTAGATTATGGGACAAGACATCTACCATCAATATGCATTAACTCCTATTCATTGCACTATGCCTATTGCATTAAACATTGCAAAGTAAAACAACTACTTTTTAAAGTTTATCACTATTATATTTTTATTTTTTTACAATGAAAAAATCCAAATAATTATATCCATCAACATCTCTTTCCTATTTTTTATTTAAATAAAAAACATTCTAAAAAGCAAATTTCTATAGTATTTCGTTGTTTTAGTCTACTTTTCTTCAACTTCAAGAAATATAGGGAAACGTTTCTTCCATAAAGCCATAACTAAAAAAAATGAAAAATACAATATATAGTGGATTAATAAAAATAAAAATGTATTATTATTCAATTGTTGAGTATATACTTGTCCCTTTAAACCAATAAACTAAGTACAAAATTTTGAATGATTTCGATGTAATATATACCTTCAATCTCAAATACTTAATTTTTGTTTTAAATGATATATAATATTCATTTTATTACAAAATTATAATTTTTTTTTAGATATTAAATTATAATTGAAGATATCATTAGGTTTTGTATAAAGATAAAGATTATATAAGAAAAATGATTTATAATGAAAATCACCAAAGTGGTTTTTACTATAAATCTCTGCTAAAATCAATAATCGATAAGCTAGTATTAGTCAGGTAACTTATGATTTAGAAAGAGATAAGACATTCAAAGATGAATCCACGAGGGTTTCACAGTTAGGGGATGCTTACTCTTATAACATCATCATAGTGGGCTCAATATTTCATTGGGGAACTGAAACTCCAGTGAGGAGAGTACCAAACTTATTTCTCAAACACTTTTTTTAAATTTGAAGGACATGGAGGTGAGCTTTATTCCACTAAGATAAAGATTATATGTTATGAAAGGGTATATGATTTTATTGAAGTTAACTTCATTGATAACTACAAAGGATACTTACTTTCTTATAGATACTATCTAGGCTAGAATCACTTTTTGATCTTGGATTATGACCTAAAACTAATTTTGATTGGCTAAGAGCTTGTCTTCCTGAGACATAAGGAAATGAGTTCACTGCCCCAGATCTAAAGACATTTCTCAAGAGATAAAATCTTCCCTTTAACAAACCACTAGTCCGTTATTTAAGGTGGCCATATTTTATCTACACATGATGATGTTATATAACTCCACACCATAATCTTAAAATGGTATCAATAAAAACTAAGTCAATAATCCTAAATATTATAAGTTTTTTCTTATTTTAAAAAAACACATCATTTTTAAAATAAATAATCATATATATATATATGAGATTAATATAATTGATAATATAAATTATTGATAAATATAAAACTTAAATTGTATTACCTTTACAACTTATAAAAATATAAATTTTACCTTTACATTTGATTGCCTACCCATTATTTAAAAAAAAAACTTTTATTTCCACTTTCTTTATAATGTGTTGACCCCACAACTTTACAGCTTCATAACAAAATGGAAACATTGTGGCATGAGCAAAGGAATGATCATATATATATATGATTATTATAATCAATAATATAAATTATTGATAAATATAAAACTTAAATTTTGTTACTTTTACAACTTATAAAAATATATATATTACCTTTAAATTTGATTGCATACCCATTATTTAAAAAAAAAACTTTTATTTCCACTTTCTTTATAATGTGTTGACCCCAAAACTTTACAGCTTCATAACAACATGAAAACATTGTGGCATGAGCAAAGGAATGATTT
>ML776784.1:171234-193389 GCA_009831015.1 Picea engelmannii | reverse complement strand
AACACATATGTTTATTCCACAATGTATATATTAATATATATGCATATCTTGTAAATTTCTTGCACTTCGCTTATAAAAAAATGGAATCTTTTGTGCAATGCTGCCTTTGGATATTTTCCATGGAAAAAATTCCTCGCTTCTGGGCAATCATGCATTGAATCGCATTTCGCTTCCTTCTCTTTTGTTATGTACAATATCATTGATCCAATAAAATCAATCACACAATAAATTAGCCTTCATTAGAATATTTACCATTCAATTGCATCACACCATATGCTGTTGTTTGCAACTATACTTCTTTATACCATTCACAAAACTGCATTTTCTCATACTACAACATTAGAATGCTGTTCTAATCGTACTTCAACATTCGAATACTTTTGCCTTTTGAACATGCTTCCATTTTCTTGCATTAAATTTGGCAGGGACTACGCTGCTTCGCTGCCCTTGTTTATATAATTCTACAAATTATTTTATCATAATAATATATATATTTTTAGATTTCATTTGATATCAATAATTTTAAATGAAAACTGATCCCTACATCAACGGTTGTATGGCCAAATTATTCTTTATACATGTGTTTTTTACGTTTGTTCATTCAATTATAAATAATAAATTTTATTAGATTATATAAATTATACAGTAAAAAAATTATTTTAATCCCTACGTGAATGGTTGTATGGCCAAATTATTCTTTATACCTGTGTTTTTTACGTTTGTTCATTCAATTATAAATAATAATAAACTTTATTAGATTATATAAATTATACAGTAAAAGAAATATTTTAATCCCTACGTGAATGGTTGTATGGCCAAATTATTCTTTATACCTGTGTTTTTTACATTTGTTCATTCAATTATAAATACTAAATTTTATTGGATTATAAAAAATATACATTAGAAATTAATTATTATAAGTGAATTAATTCAATAAATATTAATATATTAAAAATAAGTTTTAGTTTTTATTTTATAAAAACTAATAATTTTATTTAAGCATGTAAAAGTTATTATTATTATTTTGCTGATTATAAATGAGAAGGATAAAAAGCCTATGTTTTCAACCCAAGAAATTTGGGAACATGGATACTAGTGTTTTTAATGATTAGAAGTTTCACCCAAATTTATAATTGGAAGTGACAATATTATATATTAAAAAAATAAAAAAATAAAAATGATATATTTTAAATTGGAAGCCAATTCATTTGGAATTACTATATAGTATATTAGACTTTACTACATCAATATATTAAATTCTATTTTTAGTATTAAAATAAGTATTAATTTGGAACAACTATAATATCAAAATTACTAATTTAATTTGTGCTAATAATTATATGAAAGAATCATGTAAAATGAGTGCATGGGAAAGCGACACCATTTAACTCCTCTTTGGTTGTGGATGCAAAAAAATGATTTCAACACTTTATTTATATTTCAGAATGGAGCAATTTTTATAATGCAGTGGATTAGATGGAAATCACTACAGGTGTCGGATCATCTGTCTCCCCTTTTCAATTTTCTTCTTCTTTCCCTTCATGGTTGTGCCCCCTGGCATTGAATAAATGTTGATTCACACGAGTGTGATGGTTCTTCCTTTATGGTAAACAAGGGGTATCACTCTCTTTTCGACTCATTGTATTCCTTCCCTCGATCTGAGATGTGGGTGAATATATGGAACAATGATAGTCTTCCTAAGGCAAACTTCTTTAATTGGTTACTTGCTCACGAAAAGGTGTTAACTTCTGAAAATCTATACAAGTGTGGCATTGCAGGTCCATCACATTGTTCCCTCTATCTTTTCGCGAAAGAATCTTCTCATCACATTTTTGTGGATTGCATTTTTTCAAAGGAAGTTTGGTCGTTGGTTCTAGATAGTCTCCAACACATATTTTTTTGGCACTCGGCTACTCCAAACCTTTTTCCTCGATGGAGTAAAAGATACCAAGGCACTCTCCAACAAAAAGTAAACTTCAAGAGGATATGGGTCTCCCTTCCAAAGTATGTGTTTTGGTGCATCTAGATAGTCTGCAATAAAGCTATATTTTAGGATGAAAAGACTTCTCCCACGAGAGTGGCCACCAAAGTTCTCTCTTTATTGATTTAGTATATGTAGAGGCATATAAAGGGTCTGGATTCGAATCTTGATTCCCATGAATTGAACTGGATGGAAAATTTTAAATTGGGGTCGTTGAGGCCTAATAATCATCAAGGTGTCAAAATCCCAAATTGGGCGCTTAGATTACCAGGTGTTGATTTTTAAGTGTGGATATCCCAACAATAATCTTATATTCTTTATTTTGATGGGGTGTCTAGGAACAACCCAGGGGAGGTAGGAGCGGGGGGGGATTATTTGTGATCCCAGAGGAAACATATTAATGAAGTTCTCATAGGGTTTAGGCAATGTAACTAATAATTCTATCGAGGCTTATACTTTGTATGCCTAAGCTTGCTAAGGCAAATGGTATCTAGAAGCCCATAATTCTGGGGGATTCAATGTTAGTGATCCAAGCTATTATAAATCGATTGAACCTTGAAACTAAATCCCTTCATAGAGTTTTATCTCACTCAATTAGCCTTCTGGAGGAGTTTGAATTCAATGCCTTTCACATTCTACGTATGCATAATTTCATTGTAGACATTTGTGCCAAGCAAGGTTCTAATTTAAGTGAAAGTGTCTTGAAGGCTAATGGGGTGTTGGGGTTTCTCTATCTACCTTAACTATGGGTTATGTTTCAAGTGTTTGTAGTGGGTGGCAGTTGGCACATCCTCTTGCGCATTTTATAGGCTACCCCCCCAGATGGATCACTCATTCAAATTTATGGATTCATAACTCCAATCCTGTGAGAAATTCCTTATAATGAGGCAATGGTGGATTTTTTAATTTCTATTTCGAAAGGATTTCCCTTGAGTTGGTTGGTGTGTGTTCACGATAATGAATTTTCTTCTATTCAAGGGGTGGTGGTGAGTGAAATCCTCTGCACTCACTCAACGTGGTATGTATGCAATCTTTAGTTCAGGTTCTATCCTTTCCAATTTTGTTCCGTAAGATGGGATAAAATATCGATTTGAATTTTGTTAGCACCATCTCTGGTTTATGGGGTTTCCTCTGTTTGGGGTAATTTAGACTTTTGGTTGGTGTCACTGGGAAAGCATCTCCCTTGGTTCAATCTATGGTTGAAATTTAAATGAGGTGGTGCATCTCTCCCCCAAGTCGATGTTTGTCACTGTGATTGGTATGAAGGTCTAGTTCGAGGGAATCAGAATAGTGGTCTATTGGGTTTTGTACCATACTATGTAGCAGTGGTTTTTGTTGGGACTAGCCACAAATATGATTCACCCTCTATCAATGTGCTCTTCCTTCCTCATGCTTTTCCCCCTTCGAACTAGTGTGTGGACCTCTTGGATATCCGCCTTCTGCTGGTCTCAAGAAGCTTTGCATATTTGTTTTCGATTATAGAGTCTGCCAACTGGTGGGACATGTATTTCTATCTAATTTTCTTCATTTTCAGCTTTGATATAGAAAGGTAAGAAGAGTAGATCTTGAGTAGTAGGAGTAGATCTAGAGTAGTGGGAGGTGTGGGACAATAGGAAATGTTGTATGAACATCAGTAATCTAGAGTTGTTGGGAACATGCCCATTTTGGGGAAAAAGCACGACGTGGAGGAAAGACAGTTGGTAGAAAGGTATGCGAGGCGTGCATGCAAGAAGATGGGAAAGAAAGACAACTGGCGGGAAAAGCAGTGGACGAAAGGAAAACATGCATGTAGAGGAGAAAAGCATGCAAGGCCAGCATGAAAGAAGACCTAACTAGATTAGGGTTTTGGTAAGAGAATGTAATGGTCGATGAGCCAAAAATAGATATAAATAGACACCAAGGAGGTCTTGGGGGGGGGTTCTGTTTTTTTTATGGAGGTTACTCATGAGAAGGAGTAAATAGTCTATAACACTATTGTAATGCAATCCATTCTTGTAAGTTGTGGAGATGTACGGAGTCATAAGAGTAGATCTTGAGGGTTAGATCACATGCTGAGGAGCCTGGTGTGATCTAGTCTACCTCATAATAGATCTCGACCCGACTGAGGGTGAGTTGTAAAGCACACAACGTTGTATCTTTGGAACTACCATAATAAAAGAGCTTGAGAGCCAGATCTTTGTGAATGTAGCCTAGGAGGGGGTGAACCATGGTAAAACCTGTGTTATGTGATTGAATGCTTGTATCTCTTTTACTGTCTATGAGTAGATGTTAGAATGATATATGAATGAATTAATGGATCCAATTACATTACATGCATGAATGACAATGACAGTATACTGCTTTAATAATTAGATAGAATTCATAGCATGCAATTCACAAATCCCCATTCAATCCTAAACTACAAGAACTTGAGTATTGCAGTCACCCATTAAGACTATCTCGGGTGAGACTGCGCAGTGCACTCTGTCCGTTGCGTTGCCTTCTAATTTACCAGGAGGGCCAATAGTTTTAGAGGCTTTGTTGGATCCCTAGTAGACCTTAACCTTGGTCAATCGTGTTAAAGGTATAACTAAGCTAATCAACCAACAAATGGTTTCGTTGCAGGTTGGAACAACAAAGGATTGAATGGATGAGATATGTTGAAGATCTGTCAAAAGAATGGTTGATCTATTGAATCTCTGCTCAAAGAATTCTTGATCTGTTGAAAAACTGTTAAAATAATATACGATCTAGGACCAAAGTGTCAAAAAGAATGACAATATAGGAGGGAATTTGTTACCCTAGAGACCCACGAAAGAGGAAATAGAGAGATGGTTGAAAACAAAGGAGCTAGAGTTTGTGCAACAAGATAACAGAAACCCTAGAGTAACACCGCACAAATATCTTGAGAAGTATGTGTTTATTGATTTGCATGAAGTATTTTTCTGTGATTTTCCACACTTATTGCAATAGTGGATATTGAGGTTGAAGGACAACCACGCAACAAATCAGATCCAACAGTTAGAGTGGACCCTAGTTCAGATCACACAATTACAGCAGGTGAATAACAAATTCACCCACGCAGTAGATTTTTGGCTCGACGGTATTGTAGCAGGATTTATAATAGAATTTGCAGTAGATACCGCAAAGTCGTACAATGCAGTCGAGCAAGAGTTTCTATGCAGACCTCGAGGAAGGTATATTATATCGCTATATACTTTTATTAATATGTTTCTCTATAACAAAGGTGTAATGATAATGGAGTCAAACAACTAAAATTCCCTGCGTGCATGGGGGAAGGGGGGAAGCATTGATAGAAAAAGGAGAAATGGATAAAGGAAAGAAGGAGGAAGCCTTGGTACCAATAATGATGGACAACGACCAGATCAAATGGATCATGGTGACAGCTAGAAAGACACGCAGTGGAGTACCCTACCAATACAAGGTGAACACAAAGAAGAGAGCCATAGCCACGAGGGAAGGCTTGGCAAGTGATGAAGAGGAGGTAGAGGGTCTCTGGGCTGTGGAGAAGATTGAGGAAATCTTGCACGCAACATATGAGAGGAAGATGAGAGGTCCAAGAGTGGGAATAGAAGGCAACAATCCTATCCATATTTATGTTAGTGTGGAACCCATAGACCCATGTACGACCAACACACCAAAAAGAACACCACCATTTAGACAACCAAATTTTGAGAGAAGGAAGACAACGGGAAGTACATCTACTCAAGGAACAACAACTAGGGGAGCTAGTTCAAGAAGCATTAGTCAAGTCTCTACACTGCGCGGAGTTAACAATTCAACATTCAGGATGGCAGGACATGACCCCACCATTCGGTTACCAGAATTTCAAGGAGAGGCAACAGAAGACCCTGAGAAACACTTGTTTATTTTTGCAAATATCTAGGAAGAAAAATAGATCACTGATGAAGACACTAAACTTGCGCATCTATTTATCACACTAAGAGACTGCGCACTAGACCGGTACATGAGTCTAGACGTAAATAGTGCACCTGGGACGTCAAGGACATTGACAGACATTAAGAAATTACTGATTAATGAGTTCCAGAAGCCAAGCTCAGAGGATCAATACATGAACGAGATGATAGAAATCCGACATAAACTAAAAGACTCTATCTAGGAAATTGACCAATGATATAAACGTCTGAAAGGGAAATTGAGGTATGCCATGACGAACATGCAGCAAAGGCATATGTTTGTGAATTCTTTGTTACCACACCTGAAATACCCACTCAGACAACATAAATTCCAATCTCAAGCATAGGCTCTGTAGGCAGCCTTGCAAATGGATGAGAATCAGTACCACAAGACAGATCCAGCTGTAGAGGAGTTGAAGGAGGATCTGAAGAATCTTACCTTTCAACTCAATCAGAATAAGGGCAAGGACAAGTGTGAAGTTGTTTGGTGTACCACATGTAGAACAAAAGGGCACCATAAGAATGAATGTCCAACATTTGCGCAGTATATGGCAACAGGGATGCCAAATCCATTGCCGACAGGAAGATCCTGGTGTGAAATCTGCAAAACACACGGGCATGATCCCTATCATTGTCCTATGATGCAGAAATACCAGACAGTACCAAATAATGCATACCGCACTTTTTGCAAGTCAGTAGGGCACGATGATAAAGACTAGAGAACCATGGATCTGATGAGGGAAAGGATGTCAGACACATATAGGGTGCAAGCTAAAATGATGATAGGGCAAGTTGCACCTCAATTTAATCAGGCACCACCCCAGTATAATATTGTGTTGTAGTAGTATAACAATACGTAGCCCCAATATAACCCGACACAGTATAATCAGGTAACTCAATACAATACATCACGTGGAGATCGCTCTTGGTACAGAGGAGGAGGATGAGGCAGAGGAGGATTTGGACGCAGAAGAGGTCCAGTAGTGTGCCATAACTACCAATAGCCAGGGCACTGTGCAAGAGAATTCCCTCTACCACCTGTGGCATGCATATATTGTCACGCAATAGATCGCGACACGGAGGATTGCACAACACTATTGGGGAAGATACAGGAGAAACATAATCAGAACAATCATAACGTACAGTGGATCTCTACAGAAGCTAGAGAAGATGGCAGGAAAATCAACATAGTGATGCACGGAGGTGCTAAAATAGGAGATGATGTGGCTAAACAAGAACCAATACAACACCAATGGATTAAGAAAAATACTGAGACACCCAAGCGATTTGATGCAGAAAAGGAGAAGGAGACCTTTAAGGAGGCTAGACAAGAATTTATCAAGTAGAATGTTGCATCTACATCCACCGCACAACACACCCAAGATGTCCCAATGTATGAAATGTCATCAGCATTGGACCATACCAGTGAAGTCCACCCGGGAAACCAAGTAAGTTGTATTAAAACTTTCCTACAATCTTGTATTCAAATATTTAAGGATCCATCATCCGTTATAGTATTGCAGAATCTGTTAGATAGATGTACCACAAACTCTGAGGGAAAGTTAGAACAGAGGATAGTCAACAACCTCCATTCTAGAAGGAGAACCAGCAGAGAGTTTAGATTGAATTCCAACATCGAAGATTTCAACATGGGCGATGTGATATTAGATCTAGGATCTAAAGTGAATGTATTATCCAAAAAGACATGGAAATGCATGGGAGAACCTACCTTAGGCTACTCACCAGTCCAACTAATGTTAGAAAACCAACACAGAGTTCTACCAATAGGGAGGTTGAAAGAAGTGACAATAGATCTGGATGGAGTGCACACTAAGGCAGACTTTGAAGTGATTAATGAAATCGTGGACGACACAACACCATATCCAGCATTACTAGGATTGGATTGGGAATTTGACAATCGGGTGATAATCAACCTGGAGACTAGGAAGATGACATTTGATTTAGGCAAATACAGGGTTATCGCGCCTCTAGATCCATCAGAATCCGAAAGATTTGTGGAACCAACATGTCTATATCTGAAAGAAATTAACCAGTTGTACCGAACCACTGCATGCACCGAATATTACATTAATCCAACTGCCAATTGTGTACTTAGATGGAGAAGTATCACATCATGTGCTTCTGAATCAAACATTGGTCTGGAGAATTGGCAACAACGCCTACATGAGGTCTCAACCAAAAGATGTGCACGAATAGATCGTGCAGTAAGGTGGGTTGGGACAAAAGTAAGAGAACCTCCAAGTCTCCATGGAATCAACGACTTGGAATAATTCCTAATGAGATATGAGGACGAAGTATCAGACAGACAGAGATTGTTATCTCTCAACATTGCACTTAAGGCTACACCTGTAAGATGGTGGGGCGCACACAAAGAAACAGTCAAGGAATGGTACCAATGTAAGTGGTTACTGTGCATTAGGTTTGGCGCAGAACAAAGAAGTGACCAACAACAAAAATATGATGGACATGGGGCACCAACAAAACACTTGGAGAAGTGCAAAGCGCTATGGAAAATGACATCCCCAGAGGAATGGCCTCATCATTTCGTACACACACTAGAGGGCATCCTAGCAAATTGGTATATGGACCAGGAACTATGCAGAGGAACTACGAGTTGGCCAGTACTACAACAGAACTTCACAATCACTTTCTCATTTGAGCATGAGAACCCCAACATAGATGCAACCCTTAAACAAATAAGAGGGGTGATATTCATTAATGAACCAGAAGTTGAACTCATAACAAAATAAAAACAATAGAACAAAAAGACAATGAAAGAACTAATGTCATGCTACCATGTGCAAGAAGAAGTACCAAAGGAAGATGATCCACGTGATATTCAGATTGAAGAAGTTGAAGGTGAAAAAGAAGTGGAAGGTCCACCTCTAGAATCAGAAGTAATTGTTGCGCCAATCAAGGTGAAGAAAGTCAACAGTGGGACAGTTGATAATCCCAAAATGGCCAGCATTGGAGACTACTGGGACAACCAAAAAGTGGACAGGATAACAGAATTATTGTGCAAGTAGAGTGACATGTTCCCAATGACCTTCATAGAAATGAAGGGTATTGTAGGAAAACTTGGAGAGATGAATATCCCTCTCAAACTAGAGGCAAGACCTATCAGATAGAGGCCTTAAATATTGAACCCTATATACAAGCAGAAAGTAAGAGCAGAAATCGACAGAATGTTGGAAGCAGGAATCATAGAACCAGTAGAAGAATCAGAATGGATAAGCCCCATGGTGGTAAAGGAGAAAAATAAAGGAGGCATAAGAATTTGTGTAGAGCTGAGAAAGCTCAATGATGCTTGCCTACATGACCCCTTCCCTACACCCTTTACAGATGAAGTCCTAGAAAATGTGGGCGGCCAAGAAGCATACTTATTCACTGATGGATTCTTAGGCTACCACCAAATCAAGATAGCACTAGAAGATCAACACAAGACTACCTTTGCAACAGAATGGGGATCCTACTAGTACACAATCATGCCTTTTGGACTAAAAAATGCACCAACAATTTTCTCCAGAGTAGTCATTGTTGCCTTCAAAGAATTCATCCATCAGTTTCTAGAGGTATATTTGGATGATTGGATAGTGTACATCCTGCTGAAGGATCATGTAGAGGTGTTGAGGATGGTGTTAGAAAGATGCAGGCAATGGAAAATATCCTTGAACATTAAGAAATTCATATTTGGAACACCCTTTAGAATTCTATTGGGTCACATAGTATGCAGACAAGGCTTGATCGCGGATACTGCAAAGATTGCAGTAATTGTGAACTTAACACCATCGAAATCAATGCACCAACTGAGAACCACATTGGGACATACAGGATATTATAGAAAATTTATCAAGGGGTATGCGCAAATCACTGCACCGATGGAGAAATTTCTCAAGAAGGATACTAAATTCCAGTGAAATGAGAGTTGTCGGCAAGGATTGGACACCCTGAAGGAGAAGATGGTCACATCACCTATATTAGTCTTTCCATATTGGGAGAAGAAATTCCATGTGCATGTAGATGCATCAGCCATAGCCCTGGGAGCTATTCTGGCGCAACCAGGAGCAGGGGATTTGGACCATCCCATAGCATTTGCAAGAAGAAAACTGTCAAAATCTGAGCAAAACTACAACACTACAGAGCAAAATTTGAGGAAATAGTGTATGCACTTCAAAAGTTCAGGAATTACCTACTTGGAAAACATTTTAAGATGTTCACAGATCATTTAGTCCTTAAGTACCTAGTCAACAAGCCAGTGTTGGGGGGGAGAATTAGTCGATGGTTACTGTTGTTTCAAGAATTTGACTTTGAATTCATAGTTAAACCAGGGAAGCTGAACACATGACCTAATCACTTGTCAAGGGTCACCTATAGTAAGGATCCTACAAACTTAGAGGATACCTTCCCTGATGCGTAGTTATTTTTAGTCCAGATCACGGATGATTATTTTGCTCACATTATTGAATATTTAAGTATAAGGACTGTGCCACAGGAATTTAACACCACGCGGAGGAAGAACCTGGTTTTTCGAGCAGCCGACTACCAATTGATTGCAGGGCACTTATATAAAATGGGGAAACAACATTTTGAGAAGGTGCGCGTTGGAACATGAAAGGCCTAGGATACTGGCAGAAGCCCATGAAGGAATAATGAGAGGACACTATGTAGGAAAAGCTACCACACAGAAGGTACTGCATGCATGATTATGGTGGCCAACTATTCATCGAGATGCAAAGGAATATTGTCAACAATGTGATGTTTGTTAGAGGGTTGGCAAACCAAATAGATGGGATGAGATGCCCTTACACCCACAAGTAACGCTACAAGTGTTAGACAAATGGGCTATCAATTTTGTTGGGCCAATTCGCCCACCCATAAAAAGATCAGGCGCGTGATACATCATCACTGTGAAAAAATACCTCTCAAGATGGGCAGAGGTAGCACCAGTTAAATATTGCAGGGCAGAGATAACAATAAACTTCCTATTTGAACATGTGCTCACCATATTTGGATGCCCAAGGATTCTGATGAGTGACCAAGTTATTCACTTTATCAACAATACTACCAGAGCTTTGATTGAAGAATTAGAGGTCTACCATCAAAAAATTATGCCATACCATCCTCAAGAAAATGGAACAGTGGAAGCCTTCAACAAAATTCTAAAGAATTCCCTAACCAAGATTTGCAATGTCAATAGGGACAACTGGGATTCAAAGATACCAGCAGTATTATGGGCATATATAACTACATGTAAGAAGCTAACAGGGCAAACACCATTTATATTGGTGTATGGACAAGAAGCAGTGGTGCCATTAGAATTATTGGTACCAAGTCTGTGTGTCGCAGCAATTACAAACATGACAGAGTGAGGTGCAGTACAAGAAAGGTTGAGTGAGATGATGAGCATGGAAGAAGATAGGATTCTAGCAGGATTTCACCAAGAAGTACAGAAAGCAAGGGACAAATCTTGGCACGACTGACATATCAAGAGAAAAAGTTTCAAGGAAGGATACCTAGTCCTACTGTATGACAACAAGTTTTTTCAACATCCAAGAAAGCTTAGAATGCATTGGTTGGGACCATATGAGGTCAAGACTCTCACAAAAGGAGGAGTTGTACAGTTGAAGGATTTGGAAGGGACAGAATTGAAGGGCATGATCAATGGGAGTCAACTAAAGTTGTATAAGGAAAATTGACCACCCGCAACTTGAAAGTTACCGTGTAGTAAGAACCAAAATATATATATATATTTGCATGCGCAGGTGAGAAAATCAATGTGAAGAAAAGGAAAAGAGTCTACGCGCACAATTCATTGAGTCAGCGTGACGAAATAAGAATATTGAGCCAGAAGCAAAGCATATCAAATCAAAGGACTCTGCGCGCTCAAAAAGCCCTACGCGCTAGAAAAAGGACCAACGGTAGGAAAGCATGGCAATTTGAAAAATGGCGGTTGTGGAATTCAGGCACCAACTGGTAGCAGTGGTTGAAATTGCGACAATCCGTACATAGAGGAAAAGAACTCAATGCAACGGAAAGGGAAAAGTACAAAAACACGATGCAAAGGACAACAGTTAACAAATACATCGTTCCCATGCACAGGACACACCACCAAAAGTGAAAAAGGGACAATTGTCAGTGCGGAATAGTTTCCACTTCATCATCCTGCTATAAAGTCGGGAAAAGGGGGGAAAAGAAAATAATTGTGTCAATTGCTAAGGAGAAGAACGCAGAGCCAAGTGAAGGAGTGATAGAGCGATAATTCGATCGATCATTCATCGAGTTCATAGATTTACATCCTAGACCTCGTGGTAATGTCACCACCATGAGTTGGAGAATCGGGCAGGGTTGGTAGGAACACGCGAATTACTGCTCGCGCGATAGACACAAGGGAGCAAGAGGTACCTATAGTGGTGGATGTGGATGAAATCCACACACCAGAGTACGAAACAAACCCAGTGACAGTAGAGGAGGAACAAAACCCAACGCAGGAAGTCGGGCAGACGGAGGAGGACACAGAGAGAACTGAGTCTGACACCTCGAGGGGACAAGGGTCATGACAGGTTGAGCAGACCAAGGGTTCAGTGCAATAGATCCATGAACCAAAGGTGGGATAGGAAGCAATACAAAAGGGTGTACCAAAGGTGGGGGCCTCATCCCCATAAGCCAAATGGAAGGGACAAGCTGAGAGTAGCGTGCATGGAGGGTCACAGCCACAAGTCGAAGGGACCCTGGTTCTGCCAAAGATACCGAGTGGGGTGTGTGTAGACGATGACATGGTTGGCAAAGTGACTTCCATGAAATACTTTGACCATGATGTGGTGGATGTCATCAAATTTCCAGACCTAGTGTCCCAAAACTACTTGGAAAGCAAGGGAGAAGGTTCCTCGGGCATGCCACTGTTAGAGTCAGTGCAGTGGATTATTAGGCTTTACAACACTGGCATCATGAATTTACTAGATGTCCCACATTTTGAGCGGGGGAAGCATATTAACGCCTGTGTAAAGCAACTGCTTGCACGAGTGCATGATGATATTTTATGGATGGATAGGTCGGTGCCTATCACTATGAACCTCATCGCAGCAATCACGGGGCTACCCATAGATGGGGAAAAGCCAGAACAATACTTGGAGGACAAAACTAGAGCCAAGGCCATCTCAGACGAGATCAAGGCTAAGTATGGTGTGGAGCATGGTAATAGGGGCATCATGATCAGTGACATCAACAATCATGCGACAAGGTTTTCCACTAGACTCCTCAGATGCAAACTAATGTTCAAGTGTCGCAAAGAGGAAGTATCGGCCGGTGTGGTCATCGTAGCCACGCAGTGTGCAAAGGTGAGATCGATGAGCTGGGCCCAATACCTTCTGAATTCATTCTTAGAAGACTGTAAGGACACACAAGATTGGGGCTCTGAGTTCCACTACTCGTGGTTACTCATCCTCATTGGCTCCATTGGCTGGAAGGAACCAGTCTACAGCAAGTACCTGGAGCGACCATGGAAATGTGGCGCAACACGATATGTCTCATTATGCAACAATGCAGACCCCAAGAGAAAGAAGACAAACACAAACATATTTGTGAGGTATTTCGCAGAAATGCATGACATCATTGCGGATACATGGCACATTACACCACGAACTATCAAAAAGTTTGGACAGGTTGCAAACTTTAGGGAAATGCGGCATATCTTATGGATGCAAGCAAAGCGAGACAAAGCCAAGGAATGGATACAACTCAACTACTGCATCACACCGGAATAAATCGAGAGATTGTTCCAAGAGTGGCCCAAAGAATGGAAGGTATCGGAGATTTCAATTGTGGTACCAAGATCACAATCTCAGACGCAGGGAATACTAGCCCCAATGCACCAAATAGGAACCAACGAGGCCTAAACTAAAAATAGGAGTAACTAAGGCCGAGAGGGGGGAAGCACCCTAGCCAACGAGAAACTGTGAACACGGTACAAACGACCAAGGGGGTCTACCCAGGCCCCACCGCACGTAGAACAACCACCAATACACTAAACGAAAGAGGTGCACGTGGAAAAAACAAGCACAGGAACACATGAGATCCCTGAGGAGGAATAAAAAGGGACATGAACCCATGAGATTCTGAAGGAAGAAGAAACGGGGCCAACCACTGCAGGAGATACCCAAAGGCCTACTAGTCATGAGCCATTAGCCACCTAGGAGAAGCGACCACGGGAGCACACCGGTGGTGCCTAAAAGAAGGTGAAGGCCCACAAGCCACAGATCCATATATCACTAAACTCAGATGATGTGGAGTTAGTGGCGACAACAGTCGAGGAGAGACTGGCTGAATTGTGGGAGAATGTGGAGAAGCACAGGGCTTCAATCGTAGATCAAGTGCAAGAGGTAAAAAATGTGTTGGAGTGGCTAAGGATCGGGGCAGCAAAGGCACCAAAAGAAACTCCCACACATGCTAAGGAAGGAGTGCTAGTGCCTGAGACAGTGCAGTTTGCAGTGTAGGCGAGCGCCAATTTCATCGTCATGACGTAGATGATGTTCACTGATGAAGAAACAACACAGAAACCCCTAAAGGACATCGAGACATTGGATGTGAAATTGGCCAAGATTCCAAGAAAGGCATTGTATAAACTTCGGGTAAGCGTTGTGCGGGAGATTCAATCCAGAGCAAGAGTGGACGCAACAAACCTACAGGTAGCCCAGACAGAAAACATGTTGATCAAGGAAGCCCTCAACCTTGAAGCGCAACAGAAAGAGAGAGTGCAACAAAAAGTGGAGGAGATGGAGAATCAGATCCACATGTTGTTTCAAGAAATTCCTGAGAACACAAATGAGGAGGCAGGGTCTTCGAAAGAGAATTTGTGAAGGATAGAGCATACTATCCAGCAATATAAGAAAAAAATTAAAGAGATGGAGGAGTGTATCACACCCACTACTCCTCCAGAAGTCAGAGCACAAAAAGAACAGGAGGCAACAACAACTACGGAGGACATCGGCCAAAGCATACAGACAGTCACCAAGCCATTAGAAAAGAGCGCACAACTATGGACTCACCTCCTAGAGGATGGGAGCCTCCGAGAAATACAAGAGAAGGAATCCAAAATCCATGCAGCAATGGCAGAAGTGAAGCAACGATAGAAAATAGTGTCCCTATCGGAGAAGATCAATACTACCACCAAACTGAAGGCTCTGCAATTGGAAGAGAAAGCACTGCAGACACAGAAGACAACAAGACAAGCGTTGTTGGAGCCCCTGCAAGAAAAGGCAGAGCAGTTGGTCATGGATATCAACGCAGCTAAGAAGAGCATTGAGCAGATCGGATTCGAGGGAGGAGAGATCTTATAGTCTCTTATCACATAGCAGGTGGTCACCACTATGGATGGAAAGAGAAGTCAGGCTCACCAGCAATGACAACGGCTAACGAAAATGTATGATGCACTGCAGCAGGCAGTATTAGAAGCAGGAAGCAAGCAGTGACAGTTGCATAAGTCATGCAGTGACTCGGGACGAGTCACAATGTCAGTGTTGGGGGCATGTTGGGCACAGGCCCATTTTGGGGAAAAGGCATGACGTGGAGGAAAGACAGTTCGTATAAAGGCATGTGAGGTGCGCATGCAAGAAGATGGGAAAGAAATATAGCTAGCAAGAAAAAAAGTGGACGAAAGGAAAACATGCATGCATAGGAGAAAATCTTGCAAGGCTAGCATGCAAGAAGTCCTAACTAGGTTAGGGTTTTGGTAAGAGAATGTAATGGCTGATGAGCCAAAAATAGATATAAATAGACACCTAGGAGGTCGGGGGGGGTGTTATGTTTTTTTGATGGAGGTTACTCGTGAGGAGTAACTATTTTGTAACACTACTGTAATGCAATCCATTCTTGTAAGTTGTGGAGTTGTAGGGATTCAGAAGGGTAGATCTTGAGGGTTAGATCACATGCTGAGCAGCTTGGTGTGATCTAGTCCACCTCATAATATATCTCAACCAGACTGAGGGTGAGTTTTAAAGCACGTGGAGTTGTAGCTTTGGAACTACCATAATAAAAGAGCTTGAGAGCCAAATCTTTGTGGACGTAGCCCAGGAGGGGGTGAACCATGGTAAAACCTGTGTTATGTGATTGAATGCTGGTATCTCTTTTACTGTCTATGAGTAGATGTTAGAATGATGTATGAATTAATTAATGGATCCAATTACATTACATGCATGAATGAGAATGACAATATATTTCTTTAATAATTAGATAGAATTCACAACGTGTAATTCATAGATCCCCATTCAATCCTGAACTACAAACACTTGAGTATTGCAGTCACCCATTAAGACTATCTCGGGTGAGACTGCACAGTGCACTCTGTGCGTTGCGCTGCCTTCTGGTTTACCAGGAGGACCAATAGTTTTAGAGGCTTTGTTGGATCCCTAGTAGACCTGAACTTGGGTCAATCATGTTAAAGGTATAACTAAGATAAGCAACCAACAGGAGCCATAGATCCTCACTGGAAATGACTCAAGAAAATCATATATTGGAATAAATATTGTCACTTTGTGTGGAGTAAAGAGAGTCACAGATGTGGGAGCCAAAAATCAAGGTCATATCCTCTGAGCTCCATAGAAATCACCCACATTTGGTCCAATGCAATAGAAAGGGTTTCTACATGACATGGTGGAAGTAATGTGTAACTTCGCCTCTATTACGACTAGGAAATCGAAGCACACAAGGTAATTTTTTTTTGCATTAGATAATTATCGTCAACACATAATCCATAGCAACGCTTAATCTATGACACCATAAGTAAAATCATTACAAGCGACTCATATTCGTAATCAATAACGACACAAACTACGCATCAACATAACTATCAATGACACGATCAACACATCATGTTCGATAGAAGAAATATCCAATGAAAGATCAACCCTGTCATTGAGCATTTAAAGAACTACCCACCCAACCTACCCTGCAAGGTTAGGACCTCCAGGACACATAAGCAATGCTCAAGCCCAGGATTCATCCGATTTATTTTGACCTCTTAAGGTCTGAGGGTTGGCGATTGTTCTAAGGAACAAGCAGGTGTCTACATCCCACTAACACAATCAAGTCGAAAAACCAACTAGCTCAATCAATCAACATCATTATTGTTCATGGCGCAAGGGAATTTAATTACTAAATCAATCATATAACAACATAAGTTAAGGCGCAAGTGAAATAAATTTTATTTTATTTTCATGGTGCAAGGAAAAATCTATTTATTTCAAGGTGCACGGTTAATCAATTACTGAATTCAACAATAAATCAACATTTTTTCAAGGTGCGCGTGTGATCTAATTATCGAATTAAACATAAATACACATCATTCATTGCGCGCAATTAATCTAATCACTTAGGAAATCATACATCAACATTATGACAATGTGCGCGTGAATAATCTAAAGGCGTAATCATTTATGCATCATCATTAGTCCATAGCACAAAGCAATCTAAAAATTAAAACAATCATACATCAACATAGTTTAGTGGCGCAATAAAATCTAAATACTAAACAATCATACATCAACATAGTTAGTGGCGCAAAGAAGGCTAATCACTTAAATATTTACTCATTAATAGCATTCCAAGCCAATTGTCAATCCTAACCATAAGATTGGGCTCTTAAATGAAGAACACGTTGAGACTGTCGACCATCTTTTTATGAGATGTCCTTTCTCCTTATCAGTTTGGGAAGAATCATACAAATTGCTCACTTCTCTTGGTCATTGGAAAGGTTTTTCCTTTGAAGACGCCTTGAAAGATTGGCTTCTATTGAGGGAACATCAGGAAAACAAGTCTTTCCCCTTCATTGTCGCCTGGGGGATTTGGATGGCCCAAAACTCATCAATTTTTCGAGATGATGTCCAATCGCCCTCACGAGTGAAAATTACTTGTCTTGGCTTTTTTGAACATTTCAAATTCTTGGGAAGGGAAGGAGTTGGAAATCTTTGGGTGATACATGAGGACGTTATAGATAAGGATCAACCGTGGGATTTTTTCAATGGGGCTGCATCGGGAGACCAATTACTGTGTGGGGGGGGTGGATGTCTATACATTACCACTTCACATTTTTTTCTTCTCAAGTCTGGGTTGGGTGTTGGTTCAAATGATTACTCTGAGATTATGGCCTTAAAACTTTTACTATTATTTGTTGTGGAAAAGGAGTGCAAAATTTTACAGGTCTTTGGGAATTCTTTACTAATCATCAATTGGGTGAAGATGTCACATTTCTCGTCTTGTGCCAATTTTTGAGGAAGTTATGAGGATTATTATTGTTTTTTACTCCATATCTTTCTCTCATATATACAGGGAACGAAATCAGCTGGCTGATAGGCTTTCCAAAGAAGCCTCGCAGCTAGAATATGTCGGTGGCATTTTAATGAATAGACAACATAGGGCAGTTTTGATTCCCATCACAGGTCGTTTCATGATGGACTTCTATAGGCGAGCACCTATTTATCAGAGATCCAAAGCATAAAACTTCTTGGTGTATTTTGTATGTGCACGGACAACATAATAGTCTAAATATCAGTGATCTATGTTTACAACTTTTGTATAGGTTGTGAGACAGCTTTGTTTTTTTTGTGGTTAAAGGAAAAGAAGGATAATAGCGGTATGACAAAGATGTCTTTTGTTGAAACTTCAATAATGAAAGTGTTTCTATCATGAGTCAATATATACTTGGCTATTTTCTCATAGTGAGTATATACCTACGAATGTAATTTTGTATCTACTTAATGAAATTACGAATCTCTCTCATGTAAAAAAAAATCCAAGTAATTATATCTCATCAACATCTTTACACCAATTTTTCTTTTTTAAATAAAAATATTAAAAAAATACTTTTAATTTCTATAATATTTATATTTTACTCTACTTTTCTTAATGTTTTATAATATAAGAAAACTTTTCCTCCGTAAAGCCATAACTTTTTAAAAAAAAATGAAAAGTACAATATTTAGTGGACTAATTAAAAATAAAAATGGTGGTTTTTTTTTCCTTTTTAAATAAAAAAAATCAAAAAATGCTTTTAATTTTTATAATATTTATATTTTACTCTACTTTTCTTAATGTTTTATAATATAAAGAAACTTTTTCTCCATAAAGCCATAACTTAAAAAAAATGAAAAGTATATTGAACTAATTAAAAATAAAAATGGTGTTATTATTATTTTTTGGGGTATATACTTTTCCCTTTAAACCAATAAACCAATCGAATGATTTCGATGTAATATAAAAATATATTTTTATCATAAATAATATATTTAGTTCATTATAACATAATATTATATAATATTATTAATTTCGATGTAATATAAAATATATATTTTTATCATAAATAATGTATTTACTTTATTATAACATAATATTATAGTTATGTTTTAAAGATATTAAATTATAATTTATAATTGAAAAAAATATTGTTTTTTATATGAGATAACCATTATATATTATGGAAAAGTATATGATTTTATTAAAAATAGTTTTGTTGATGATTAAAAAGAATATGGTTTTATTGGATATATTACTTAAATTAAAATTATTTTTTTTATCATGGAATATGAATTAAAAATATTATAATTTTTTTTCATAAATATAAAAAAATAGATTCACCACTTAAAACCTAGAAGTATATAACATAATTAAGAGTCTTCCAGTGTAACAAATCATTTAAAGTGACCAAATTTTATTTATACATTTTTATTTAAAAAAATCACAATCATTTTATTTCATTAAGTAAATAAAAATGTTTATTAAAATACATATAAATATAACATAATAAAACAATATATTTTTTATTATAATCATAAAATAAATTATATTATTTTTAATTGATATATATAATTTAAATTTAATTGATTTTATGATTTATAAAAATATGAATTGTACTTTGAAATTGATTGATTGCCTACCAATTAGGGATAGAATTTGACGAATAAATTACTCATCATGAAACAATTTAGCCATCAATCAAATACTATAAGAATTTTGTGATACCCATCAACTTTCTTTATATAAATGATCAATACTTTTGATCAATTATAATTGGGTGGGTTGGATTTCAAATTCCAACCCTGCTACCAATCGTATAAAAAAGAGAATCTTTCATTTCCAATTTATTTATAGAAGTTTTGTTGGCTTCAAAAACTTTACAACTTCATAACAACATGGAAACATTGTGGCATGAGCAAAGGAATGAGGGAAAATAATTAATATGTTTTTAATTGGATTTGCTTTCTCTTAGTTGATTGGTTGGTTACAAAATATCACTTTTCTAATTAAATTAGGTTCAATTAATTTTGATGCTTAATTCTTAATAGGGTTTGATTACACTGTTGACTTTCCTCAACCATTTAATTAATTGTGATTTATGTGATGATTATAGGTTATTATTTTATGTATATGCGTTTTTTTATACATTGTTATGATAGTATTTTTCATGTGAAATATATAAAGTTTGGATTTTGTTGATTTTTAAAGTAAATTTTTATTTTATAAGTTAACTATCTTTTATATTAGATTAAACAATTAAATTAATTATTTATAAAGATTAATAATTTCAATGTTTATGTTTCTTGGATTTTCTAATAATTTTATATCAACATAAATTGTTTGGGTCCTAGTTATTGTATCACACTCCTTTTACTACAACGTTTAGAGAACTAGATAACACTTAAGACAACTTCCAACTCCTTTGAGTGGTCACATTTGTGTTGTTCATTGTTATTGTAGTAAGGTTACTTAAACTACTAATTAACCACACACTTGCACTCTGCACAACAATGGTCATTGGATCTAGACAAACTTCAAAAGGCATAGGGAGTAGGATGTAGAATGGATCTTGGCTTGATCTTGGCTCTCCTTAGTATGATGATTCCGTACATTGAATCTCTATATATTATTCTAAGCTTGATTTTTTTATTTAATTGGTCCCACTCTACCCTCAAATGTCATCCAAGGCATCATAACAAATGGATATACCACACCATATCCATTTCATCTTTATTGCTAATTCTTCCCTTATCATCCATTGCTACCAATTTACTTGAGCTTTACGGACTAAAGTCCCTATCTTATTTAACCAATTTTAATACTGCTAGTTCCATTAACTAGGGATCAACAACTACTAACCACATCATAAATGATGCAACTCTCAAATAAGAACCCCCTGTATAATTATCATCTAAATTTACAATGGGCATATAAACCGTCTCAACTTCATATTGATTGTTGCGCATTTTTGTATACATTTCTTTCATAAATGTAACCTCAATTTCTATCTTGATATTAATATCAAAACCAATTTTGAGCCTTTAAGAGCATCAACCTTCATCTGCGATTATATCAAACACATGAGACAATTTCGCTTGTTATTAGAAATTCAAATTGCTTTTCAAATCAGTTGTTTACTTGTCCTGTAATTTTGTGTAAAATATACTCTCTTTCTTCAATCATCAACAATGTTTTTAGTAATTCAAGATTTTGTTTTCTACAGATAGTTTAGTTGTTTATTAATATCACTATTACATGTAATATGTAATAACATATTACATGTAATATGTTATTACATATTACATGTAATATGTAATATATCAATATAGACCATGTTATAAATGGGAGGGAGAGTTTTTCAATAACAAATTTGTAAATTGGTTGCCTTGAAAAATGGTGTGAAGATGTTGAAAACAACCCTATTGTTTGTGTTTACATGGTTCAACTTCTATAACATGGAAATAATTAATTAAACTCAAAAGGGTGAATGGAATAGATGGGGCTCAAGTGACACCTTGCCAACATGTGAGGTTACATGGCTTCAAAGGATGAATACATGTGCTGGACACCAATGTAAATATTAACAAAAACACTCAATTGCTTACTTTTTTTAAACTGCTTTAATTATTAATAGGTTCGAGTATGTCCAATCTTCTTATTTATTGTTATTAATACTAATTTAAAAATATATATTTTTAATAACTACATAATATTGATTTTTTTTTATATAATAAGCATTTGCTACATCTTAACCTTGTTATATATTATAACATTTTAAGTTTTCTTTTAATTTTACAATTGGTTAGCAATTTATAACTAGTAAATCACTAATTATTTATATATTTAAAATTTAGAAGAGTTAAGGTATGTACACCTCCTTAATTTTTACCAATCAAATTGTTGAATAAAAAGATCTCATACACGGCCATAACCTTAAAAAATAATAATAATAAT
>ML776784.1:146345-169978 GCA_009831015.1 Picea engelmannii | reverse complement strand
TTCTTCTTCTTCTTCTTAAAGTGCTTAAAGGACTTTTCATCAATTGGCATTCTTGGCATTGTCCTCAGCACCACCACTACTTCTTCTTCTTCTTCTTCTTCTTCTTCTTCTTAAAGTGCTTAAAGGACTTTTCATCAATTGACATTCTTCTTCTTGGACTTTTCATCAATTGGCATCATTCTTCTTCTTCTTCTTCTTCTTCTTCTTCTTCTTCTTCTTCTTCTTCTTCTTCTTCTTCTTCACTTTTCATCAATTGGCATTCTTCTTCTTGGACTGTTCATCAATTGGCATCCTTCTNTTCTTCTTCTTCTTCTTCTTCTTCTTCTTCTTCTTCTTCTTCTTCTTCTTCTTCTTCTTCTTCTTCTTCTTCTTCTTCTTCTTCTTGGCATTGTCCTCAGCAATCCTATTTTTAATAAATCCAATTAAACTCAATTGGCATTGTCCTCAGCAATCCTATTTTTAATAAATCCAATTAAACTATATTATTCTCAACAATAAAATATATGTAGGTTCTACAATAAAATATATATAGATTCTATATGGCAAAAACGAGAATATAAAAGTGAAAAGAATGCTAAATGCCTAGGCTCGCACTTGGTAAATGACAAGGACTTTTCATCAATTGGCATTGTCCTCAGCGATACTTTTAATAGTGATAATTGTATCATAAATGTGCATAAATATATATTAATATTAAAAAAGAAAATATAAAATTTTCTAACCACTCTTACATTTCCTATTTTTAATAAATCCAATTAAACTATATTATTCTCAACAATAAAATATATGTAGGTTCTACAATAAAATATATATAGATTCTATATGGCAAAAACGAGAATATAAAAGTGAAAAGTAACATAAAATATATATAGATTCTATATGGCAAAAACGAGAATATAAAAGTGAAAAGGAACATGGGAATCCTAAGCGTAGAAATGGTAGCACTTAGTGTGAGAATAAGTATCACACACTGCAACTTTAGAATGAGATAGTCGAAAAAGGTTACAATTAGGTTTTGATAAAATTCCTCACATTTGGAATTGACTTTTTGTTAACATGATGTATTAGGAAATCAATTTTATTTTATCAAACATTTAAGTTATATTCTATAAATATTAATGTTTTAGAATTTTATTATGTATAAATAATTAAATTGTTTACTTAATTAAATGTATTTGGCATTAAAAGGAAAATATAAATGTTGGTCCAAATCTATTTAAAAAAAATTGTTAATAATTAATTGATGAAGACATTTATCTTGATGGGGTGATAGGGACAATGTCACTTGTGTTATTATGATGATCAATGAAGACATGCCACCCAACATATATGCAATAGGACAAGGGGAGGTGAGCTAGTTCATGCAGGGTTGTGTCGATTTGGTTTAGATAGAGTGAGTATAGTTGGAGACCAACACCAACATGTTTGAAATTAATGAAGTTGAGAGAATAGCAAGTGATTTCAATCTTATAGCAAATATGAAGCTGAGAGAGCATTGTGTTATGCTTATAGAAAAGATGGAGGTTATAGATTATGTTGCCCTTCACCTACACTATCGCGCCACCCTAAATTTATATTATGTGGATAGGGGGGGGTAGAATTATATGGCAGGGAAATTTGAGAAGCACTGGTTCAAAAGTAATTGATATGGACTATGTTGCCTAGCTACTCATTTATGACATAAATGGATCGAAGTAGTAACTCGAGGAAGTGAGGATTGTCCCTTCTAGAAGTCAAAGTGGAGGAATACTTCCAAAAACTTGTCCTTGAAGGGAGAAGGTAGTAGCCCAACCTCACACTTGCAGGTAGAAATATGAAGCTAAGAGAATAAAAAATGATTTCGATGTTAGGAATAAGGCCTCCACCATCAAGAAGTTGAACATTTTGGAACATAACGTTTACCAAAAGTGAAGGGCCACTCTTAATTAATTGATTGACAAGGAGTTAGAGAAGGTAGTGTTTTACATTGGGGTGCCTCAAAGTGGGGTCACTTGTTGTAATCCCCTCATGCTTGACATGTACTAGTACAACAAAGAGATGATTGCTTGCAACATGGACATACAACAAAACATGATAATAAAATCTTGGAATGCATTTTGGACACTTTGCATCTTTTAGATGACAAATATGCCTCCCTTCTAGAATGAATTCAACAACAAAGGGGCTCAATTTGTGGTTAGGATCCAAAGAACTCAACTTCGATAGAGGGAGACTCCAAGTGTCAAATAGAAGTAACCCAAAGCACTCCATCTCTCTTGAGGAAGAGGAGGCTTAACCCTAGGTTTTCTTATTCCCCTCTCAAGTTTTATGTTTTTATTTTATGTTACTGGTAATAGTAGGTTTGTAACCAGACCCATTTTTTGTAAAAGTTTAACGAATGGACTTACCCTTTCCACCTTCTTTTAAAACAATGGATAAGGTTTATAATTTCAAACATACCCAATCTGGCTATTAGTTTAAATTGGGTAACGAGGTTGCTAAGAACAATCGATCTCTATGATTTATTGTTAACTATGGGAGAGGCTAATGGGTCTCATTGGTTAACCTCTCAACCTATATGTATTTTGTTCAGTATATATGAATAGATAGAACCACTCTTACTTAGAAAAATAAATTGTTGAAGACTTTTAATGAAACTTAAGTATAAAATATATATGGAAACAAGATATAAGATTGTATCCAATAATGTGCGTAGCAACCAACAACTTAATGTGGTACTAATATTGTAGTAAATAAAATGGTCGTGCTCCTTCAATAACAATCAGGCAATGAAATGGCATAAATGAAAGAAAAACATCAGTTCATCACCAACAAATCAAAGATCAAATAAACATAAAATTTATATATATGTTTTCATGGTTTCTTATAGGTTGCATGCCAATTACTTCCAATCAATCACCTACTCTCACCAACCATTATTTTCTTGTGTTTTTGCCTTGTTGAGTTAACCTCTAGCACATAACCCACTCAAGTTCTATTTCCTTTTGCTTCAAATTGGAGTGATGCTTTCTCTTGTGAATCTTAATCCTCTAATTATCTTTGGCTAACAAAACAAGTTATCAAGAATTCAAAAATTGTTATATACATTTATTATCTTTTCCTACCACACAAGATTCATTGTACATGTATCCCTCCATGTAATTCATGGGTTAAACATTCCTCTTGAAATGAACTTGAAAATGCCACATGTCTCAATGCATCCAATATGGCGTCCATATTCGTACTAATATGAAGGTGGAGATACGAACCTTTTACACCATACCTTTCCACCTCTCTTTTCCCACTTCACATTACAAAACTTCACACCATAGTCCCCCTTCTGCTTTCTCTCTAGACTCCGCAATGAAGGGAGGTAGAGTGTGGGGATGTGAAACATCTCATCTTTCTCTGCATGAATACTCCACTTTGCATCAAGATCCTCCTTCACATCCACATCACTAATTCCACAAAACCTCTTCCACCACATCCACATCACCAACTCTACATAATCTATTTTTTTGCATCCACATTACCTTTTACCTTATCTCTTTAATACAAAATGAAGAGACACTTTGTTCATTGCATAGCTTCTTTTGCTATGCAACTCTCATCTTCTCATTTAAATATCTATAGAGGTTCCTTCAATAATTAGAATTAAAAAAATAAATTAGTACATTATTATATGTTTGGTCCTTGTATCCTTCTACCATTTAATTACCACTTTCCATTTTTCACATCACCAATCCACCACCATGTGTCCAACATGTCCACTTTACATTTGCCACATTATGACTCCATTACCACATGTCTTCGTCATATGTATTTTTCCAAAGTCTATCTTCATTAAGGATGATCTATATTAGATCATTATATTGTTTGTGATCTATCTCTATCCTTTCAGAGTGGAAAAAATTGGAGGATTTAGCTTGCAGGGTCATGTTAGTGGCGGGTCCTAGTTTGGAAAATTGGGGTTCAAAACCATTTGGAGCCATTTTGAGGCATTAAACAACATTTTTGGGGGTTATGGTGCCTAGAACATATGCACACACCCTTGAAAATGGTCTACACTCCGAGACCTTTCCAACGGTGCAAGTCATGCATCAATTAGAGTTCATATGCAAAAGTTATGCCTCTCACAAATTGATCTATCATGTTGACCACCATGGTACGAGAGGATGCCACGCCAACCCCCATTACTCATGCATATGGGGATAGCCATGAGAGGAAATTCAAGAAGATTCTAGAAGGTCCAAAACCATGTCACAATTGAGGGTTGAGGAAGTAAAAAACCTACCCCTAGATGGCTACCAGGCTATGTTAAATATTGGGCCACTAGGAGGACAAGGGGTTCCATTCTTTGCATTGTATATTGTTCCATAGCTGAGAAAAACACCCGAGAGTGGTATTCTGTGAGCATAATAGGGGAGGAAAGAGTCTGCAGCAGCCATATAGGCCACAGGTCAAAGGAAACTCCACATAGAATGTCACTTTCTTTGTACTTGCATCATTTCTATGCCATAGAAAAGAGAGCATAGCAACCTCACCTTCTAGTTGGGTTTTCTCCTGTATTGGGTTTCCCATGTCATATATTGTGTTTACTTGTGGATGGTGTGTGTATTTATTTATTTTCTCTATTTTTCACATTTGAACTATTTCATACATTTTTTTTAAAGAAGAAAACCAATTTTCAAGAGTTTCATATCTAAAGGGAAAATAACCTTAATAGTAAAGATTTCAGTTATTTATCACATATGTTGTGACGAACTGTTCCAGTGGAATATCCATGATAGTTTATAGATAAAAGGAGTATATTCATTTTATTGGGGATGCTTTGACATTAGTGTGCTAGGTTTAGATCAAATTCTTAGTGTTCATAATATTCAAAAATCCACCCACGAAGACTTTGGATCCATATGAGATTTCCCTTTTCTCACTCAGAGTTTAGTGGTACTCATCATCTAGGATTTCAAGTAGGCCAGTGGTAAACATAGAGTTGAATTCCACAACCTACTTGATAGATTTGTTTTTTGTCTAGAAACAAACATAAAACATATATGGTCATGGTTCTAGATGTGGCCTTTAATGGTTGGAATCCATTGAATAAAACTAATAACATAAAAGATTGAGTATATATATCTAATAACATAAAAACTTGAATTTGAAGAAAAAACCATGATTTCCAATCATGTTCAAGGTTTTGCAAGACACTTGTCAACATTCATATGGATTTGAAATAAGTTGATGGAGGAGATAGGAGATACTACACTAGCCATGGACATAAAAGAAAGGGAGATGGATCAAGGTTATGCAACACACTTGTCAACATTCATATGGATTTGAAATAGGTGGATGGAGGTGATAGGAGATGCTACACCAACCATGAACATAAAAGAAAGGGAAATAGAGAGCATCATCTCTTATCCATGTCTATCAATGATTTGAAAATACAAAAAAAGCAAAAACAAATAATGTGTGTGATTGACATAAACTCAGAGCAAACTTTAAAGAACTCCTACATAGAAAGAATTGAACAATCAACCATGTTTTTTTAAATTAGATTATGGGACAAAACATTTACCATCAATACGCATTAACTCCTATTCATTGCAATATGCCTACTGCATTAAACATTGCAAAGTTATACAATAACTCCTATTCATTGCAATATGCCTACTCATTACAATATGCTTACTGCATTAAACATTGCAAAGTAAAAACAACAACTTTTTAAAGTTTACCATTATTATATTTTTTGTATTTTTTTACAATGAAAAAATTCAAATAATTATATCCATCAACATCTCTTTCCCAATTTTTATTTAAATAAAAAACATTCTAAAAAGCATTTTAAATTTCTATAGTATTTGCTTGTTTTAGTCTACTTTTCTTTCTTCAACCCCAAGAAATATAGGGAAACTTTTCCTCAATTTTAGTCTACTTTTCTTTCTTCAACTTCAAGAAATATAGGGAAACTTTTCCTCGATAAGAAATATATGGAAACTTTTCCTCCATAAAACCATAACTAAAAAAAATGAAAATCACAATATTTAGTGGATTAATAAAAATAAAAATATATTATTATTCAATTTTTGAGTATATACTTGTCCCTTTAAACCAATAAACTAAGTACACGATTTTGAACGATTTCGATGTAATCTATACCTTCAATATCAAATACTTAATTTTTGTTTTAAATGATATATAATGTATTCATTTTATTATAAAATTATAATTGTTTTTTAGATATTAAATTATAATTGAAGATATTATTAGGTTTTATATAAAAGATAAAGATTATATAAGAAAAATGATTTAGTAAAAATTATGGAAGTGGTTTCTATTATAAATCTCAAAATTAATAATGCAGTAGTTAGATAACTTATAATTTAGAAAGGAAGACATCTGAAGATGTATTTACTGGGGATGTTTATCCTTATAACATCATCAGTGGATCCAATATTTCATTGGGGACTCAAACTCAAGTGAGGAGAGTATCAAACTTGCCCCCAAACACTTGAGTTATACTCTCCTCAACTTTTTTAAATTTGAAGGACATGGAGATGGACTTTGTTCCACTAAGATAAAGATTATATGTTATGAAAAAGTGTATGATTTTATTGAAGTTAGCTTCATTGATAACTACAAAGGATACTCGCTTTCTTATGGATACTATCTAGGTTAGAATCACTTTTTGATCTTGGATTATGACCTAAAACTAATTTTGATTGGCTAAAAGCTTGTCTTCTTCGAATGTAACCTAAAAACATCTCTTAAGAGAGAAAGTCTTCCCTTTAATGAACCACTAATCCATTATTTAAAGTAATCATATTTTATCTACACATAATAACATCATGTAATGCCACACCATAGTCTTAAAATGATATAAGAAAGACTAAGCCAAAATCTTAAATATTATAAGTTTTTTTATTATTTTAAAATAACACATACATTTTATATATAATGTGAATTACTTATATATCATATATTAATATATTACTTTTACTTATATATTAATAATATGAATTATTAATAAATATAAAACTTAAATTTTATTACTTTTACAATTTATAAAAACATAAATTATACCTTTAAATTTGATTGCCTACCCATTATTTAAAAAAATATATTTTATTTCCACTTTCTTTATAATATGTTGACTCCAAAACTTTACAGCTTCATTACAACATGGAAACATTGTGCATGACCAAAGGAATGAGGCAAAGTCAATAATCATGTTTTTTAATTGGATTTGCTTTTCCTTTGTTGATTGGTCAGTTGGAGAATATCTTTTATCGTTGAAATAATTTTGATGCATAATTTTTCTTTTAATGAGGGTTTGTTGAGTTTCCTCTTCATTTTAATTATGTGATGAGTATAAGTTTTTATTTTATAATTTTTTTATTGTATATTTAAATTAGGTTGAATGAATTTTGATGTATATTTTTTAAAGGGGTTTGTTGAGTTTTATATATATATGAATTTTAAATTGGTGTATAAGATTTTTTCATTTAAAAAAATATATATATTATCCTTTTAAATTTGAACATATAATTTAAAAAAAATAAAAATTCTCAACTATTAAATCTATTCTGATTTTATATATATATATATATATATATATATATATATATATATATATAATTTGATATCAATAATTTTTAATAAAAATTAATCCCTACATAAACGTAAACGGTTGTATGGCCAAATTATTTTTTAGACATGTTCTTTTTACTTTTGTTCATTCAATTATAAATAATAAATTTTATTAGATTATAAAAATTATACATTAAAGAAATATTAATAATTATAATCCCTACATGAATGGCCAAATTATTCTTTATACATTTACTTTTTACATTTGTTCATTCAATTATAAATACTAAATTTTATTGGATTATAAAAAATATACATTAAAAAAATTATTATTATAAGTGAATTAATTCAATAAATATTAATATATTAAAAATGAGTATTAGATTTTATTTTATAAAAATTATTAATTTTATTTAATCCTGTAAAAGTTATTATTATTTTTTTCACTGATTATAAATGAGAAGCATACAAACTTATGTTTTGAAACTAAGAAATTTGGGAACATAGATAGGAGTGTTTCTAACGGTTAGAAGTTTTACTCAAATTTATAGGAAATTTCAAGTTGGGAGTGGCAATATTATATATTAAAAAAATAAAAAAATAATGATATATTTTAAATTGGAAGCCAATCCAACTTGAATTATATTATATTAGACTTTACTACATTAATATATTAAATTCTATTTTTGGTATTAATAAGTACTAATTTGGAACCACTATAATATCAAAATTAATAATTTAATTTGTGCTAATAATTATATGAAAGAATCATGTAAAATGAGTGCATAGGAAAGCGACACGATTTAACTCATCTTTGGTTGTGGATGCAAGAAAATGGTTTCAACACTTTATTTGATATTTAAGAATGGAGCAATTTTTCCAATGAGTGGATCAGATGGAAATCGCTACAATTGTTGGATCATTTGTCTCCCCTTTTCCATTTGCTTCTTCTTTCTCTTCATGGTTGTGCCCCTAGCATCGAAGAAAGGTTGATTCACACGACTGTGATGGTTCTTCCTTTATGGAAAACAAGGGGTATCACTCTCTTTTCAACTCATTGTATTTCTTCCCTCGATCTAGGATGTGGGTGAATATATGGAACAATGATAGTCTTCATAAGGTAAACTTCTTTAATTGGTTACTTGCTCACAAAAAGGTGCTAACTTCTGAAAATATATACAAGTGTGGCATTGCAGGTTCATCATGGTGTTCCCTCTATCTTTCTGTGGAAGAATCTTCTCATCACATTTTTTTGGATTACATTTTTTCAAAGGAAGTATGGTCATTGGTTCTAGATAGTCCCCAACACATATTTGTTTGGCACTCGGCTACTCTAGACATTTTTCCTCGATCAAGTAAAAGATACCAATGCACTCTCCAACAAAAATTAAACTTCAAGAGGATTTGGGTCTCCCTTCCAAAGTATGTGTGTTGGTGTATCTGGATAGACTGCAATAAATCTATATTTTAGGATGAAAATAGTTCTCCCACGAGAGTGGCCACCAAAGTTCTCTCTTTATTGATTGAGTATATGTAGAGGCATCCGAAGGGTCTAGATTCAACTCTTGATGCCCGTGAATTGAACTAGATGGAAAAGTTTAAATTGGGGTTGTTGAAGCCTAATAATCATCAAGGTGTCAAAATCCCAAATTGGGCTCTTAGATTACCACATGCTGATTTCAAAGTGTGGATATCCCAACAACAATCTTATAATCTTTATTTTGATCGGGTGTCTAGGAACAACCTAGGGGAGGTAGGAGTGGGGTGGATTATTTGTGATCCTGGAGGAAACATATTAATTAATTTCTCATAAGGTTTAGGCAATGTAACTAATAATTCTACCAAGGCTTATACTCTATATTCCTAAGCTTGTTAAGGAAAATGGTATCTAGAAGCCCATCATTATGGGGGATTCAATGTTAGTGATCCAGGCTATTATAAATTTATTGAACTTTGAAACTAAATCCCATCATAGAGTTTTATCTCGCTCAGTTATCCTTCTAGAGGAGTTTGAATTCAACACCTTTCACATTCTACATATGCATAATTTCATTGCAGACATGTGTGCCAAGCAAGGTTCTAATTTAAGTGAATGTGTCTTGAAGGTTAATGGGGTGTTGGGGTTTCTCCATCTACCTTAACTATGGGTTATGTTTCAAGTGTTTGTAGTGGGTGGCAGTTGGCACATCCTCTTACGCATTTTATAGGCTACCCCCCGTATGGGTCACTCATTCAAATTTATGGATTCATAACTCCAATCCTGTGCGAAATTCCTTATAATGAGGTGATGGTGGATTCTTTGGTTTCTACTTCAAGAGGATCTCCCTTGAGTTGGTTGTTGTGTGTTCACGATGTTGAATGGTCTTCTATTCAAAGGGTGGCGGTGAGAGAAATACTCTACACTCACTCAACGTGGTATGTCTGCAATCTTTAGTTCAGGTTCTATCCTTTCCAAATTCGTTATGAAAAATGGGATAAAATATCGATTATAATCTCTTTAGCACCATCTCTGGTTTATGGGTTTTCCTTTGTTTGGGGTAATTTAGACTCTTGGTTGGTGTTCCTGGACAAGCCTCTCTTTTGGTTCAACCTCTGGTTGCAATTTAAAAAGGGTGGTGCTTCTCCCCCCCAAGTCGATGTTTGTCACTATGATTGGTATGAACTAGTTCGAGGGAATCAAAATAGTGGTCTATTAGGTGTTGCACCATACTCTCTAGCGGTGGTTTTTGTTGGGACTAGCCACAAATCTTATTCACCCTCTATCAATGTGCTCTTCCTTCCTCATGATTTTCCCCCTTCGAACTAGTGTGTGGACCTCTTGGATATCTGCCTTCTATCGGTCTCAAGAAGCTTTGAATATTTTTTTTCGATTATAGAGTCTGCCAACTGGTGGGACATGTATTTCTATCCAATTTTCTTCATTTTCATGTCTAATATAGAAAGGTAAGAATCCTTGTGGCCATCCTTTATCTCTGGAAGTTGAAGAATATTTTCAATTGGGGGGTGGGGTCAAGCTCTCTCTTCATCTAAGAACCCCTCCTCAATAACACAATGGAACCCACTTGGAGAGAGGTCCGCTAAAACCTTCGACACCATGAGGAAATAACGGAAGAAAACCGTTCAACCATCCAATAATTTGAATAAACTTTCCAATGT
The DNA here is from genome assembly GCA_009831015.1 of Picea engelmannii. Classification (NCBI taxonomy): domain Eukaryota; kingdom Viridiplantae; phylum Streptophyta; class Pinopsida; order Pinales; family Pinaceae; genus Picea; species Picea engelmannii. Next base: position 159,250 of record ML776784.1, on the reverse strand, counting down.
TGAAATGCCCCTTACTCATCAAATTGAGAATCTTGAAGTAGAATGCCAAGCCTTAAGGAACCTGATTCAATTGCAACCTATACACTCTCATTCCATCAACCGGGTCTATGCATCCTCTAGAAAAGACAACTCAGGGGAAGGTCAATGGAATTTGGAAGTAGCTCCCATGGTGGTTGAAGAAGATTCTCCCCAACAAAGAGTAGTGTAGGGGACTTAGGACAATGCCTCATTAGATAAGTAATGTATTTCATAATTGTTTTTTTGTTGGGCCAATATGTAAATAAATACTTCAGCCAATTTTTGTCGACCTTATCTAAAAGGATGTATTTATATTTCAGAACTATTGGCAAGCTTTATCTGTTAGTTCTATGGCAATTTTTGTATAAGACCTCTTTTGAATTTGTTGTTCACTCAGGTGAAATGATTTTTATATAATATATATGGTTCAACTTCTTTAAAAAAAAAATAAAAAAATTATACAAATATATTTAATAGAATATATAAGGTTCAACTTCTTTAAAAAAAATAAATTTATACAAATATATTTAATAGAACATTGAAACTCTAATATCCATAAATATTCAACTAGAAAATGAGAAACAAAATACATATATTAAGTTTTAACATATTTTTAAAATTAAACTTTACATATATAAACTTGAAACATCTTTGTAAATTTGAACCATTGTTCTAGTTCTAATTGGAAAAAAGCTACATAGTACTACTCACAGAATACAAAAATACAATAAAAATCAATGATATAGTTGGTTCAAAACAACAATCGAGTGGAGAAAATGATTGCCATTGACAAGACATTGATTTATGAAAAGTTGGTTCCCATAGGGTTTCAGTTGCCAGTGGGTGGGTTCATGAACGGTCATTGTCCATCCCCACCATACTTATCACTTTTCATATTTTCCCTCTCATCCATCCCATACATTGGTTCAGGCATTGGGTTTGCTAAGCTACCAAAGGGTTGTACCTTACCTTGTGGGAAGAAGGGGCTAAAGGCCCAAAGGGTAAAAGTAGCTGGAAAAAGATAAAAGCTAAAGGAAAAAAACCTTTATATGCTTCATCAAGGGATCCCCGAGAATTAAAAAAAATGCTTCTCGGCAAGAAACAGAGGGACTCATAAAATAATAAAATCAATACCTAGTTGGAGGATAGGGGGTCTCATCACGAGCCATCCTATTAGGTCCATGGGCATGTAACAGTATGACACTACCACCCAGCTTGTCACCACGCCAAGGTAGTGGATCTTGGTGGAATATCCAAGAGAAAGGGGGTCTCATCACAATCCAACCATCTCATCTCCGTGAAATGCTTGTGGGTAACATTGTCACCACTGGTCACCACGCCAGGGCAATGTCCCCTAACTAGTCTCTTGAAATAAAAATCAATAAGATAAAAAGATAAAAGACATTGAATGGGTTTGGAAACATTTTCATCCATGACAAGGTGCAACTCACCCTCTTTAGAGGCACCCATAAGTAAGCCATACATTCCCATGTCATCACTGCACCCTTTGCTCAAACATCCCTCACCACCTCATCCACTTACATGGCCTGGATTTGTCTTCACCTGGAAACATCCCACGTCTAATGAGAACTATCTCAGAAGGACCTCTTGGCGTCCTCTCCAAACCTGGCCTATAGAATAACACAACCTTTTGAGAACTTGTCTGGGAAAAGGGGGTTTTATGCACATGTTTAGATAACTTGATTATTAGATTTGATTGGCATTGCTATGATCCCTATGACTTATCATCCCATGGAGGGTGTACTTGTTGTTGTTGTGGGGCCACACCCAACGGACAGGTATACATGGGGAGATAATTAGTTTGGACCTCCATAGGGCTAAAATCCCACCAGATGGATGTTGAGACCCCACCCAGGGGCAGAGTCAAGTCAGAGGCTTGCACCAGAGAGAGAGGAGGACGTTCCACTAGAGACAAGCTGGCAGGCCTAGACCCAGGGGGGTCTTACCCTTCTACTATGATGTTGGCCTTGAAAGGCCCATGACGTCACCTCTGTGACCCTTGACATCACCAGCGTTTGATGGACACTTTGGAGGTAGTTATGTGCCAAGTGGCATGTGTGGCTTGATCCAGAGGCCTTGGTAGGCCTAACAGTTTTCTCCTAGAGGTCAACGTTTAACTAGAGAGGCCTAACGTCACCCTAAAAGGGCATGATGTCACCTATTCTACTTGATTTAGTATTTAAATTGTCATTTTTATGTAAAAATTGGATATTACATGTAAACTGGCCATGTCGGCCTTTTTGACCTAATTTGTAAATTAAAGGTCATTGTAACTGTATAAATAAGGGGAAAATCATTCTTATTTTTCATCATCTTTCACTCACACTTAAGTGAGGTATGAAATTTGCACCCTAATTAGGGTTTCTTGGCTGAAATTTAGTGCGCACTTCTTGAAGGAGGCTATTTTTGGTGTAATTTGGCATTTTTCTGGGTGGAAGTCTTCAACTAGGCCTATTGCTAGATGATTCTTTGTGAATGTAAGTAAATTTTCTGCAATTCTTCTTCATTGAATGGTTATGGTTGTGTTTATCTTGCATTTATTCTAAGATTATGAAATTGCTAGCTTAAAACCCTAGGAGGCTAAATCAAATGTTATTGTTCTTGCCTTAATAACTTTCACCTACTAGTTTATGCTAGAGAACCGATTTTTTTGAAGCTTTTTGCTAAGGGCCTTTCCATTGAACACCCTAGAACCTTTTTCTTCATCTAGCCATCATCTACTTCATCTTTGAGCTAAGAAGGAGGAAAAACACTAGGGCCTAGGGTTACCTACTTCCTAGTGGCCATTTACCCCCTAAGGTTTAGTGATTAAAGCCTTGGGATACCAACACTTCAATCATTAACCTTGTTTTCTCTAGCTCTCTTATTATCAATTTGTTCCTTCAAGACTTTCACTGCTAAAAGAGACTCCATTTACCTTAAAATCATTGATCTAAGCCTTACAATTGAGTGATTGATGAAAGCCACCCTCAAAACTTTTACCTTAAGCTCTCTACTAACTATTCCTAACCCTAGAATAGACTAATCTACTAATCTACTTGTTTTTGTTACAAAAGTAAGCTACAACAATCTATTGCAACATTAAAAGAACCTAAAAGCAATTGTAAAGTTGATTCATAAACTACCTAATTTGCTTCTAACAAATGCTAGTACTTTGGTATTAATGAGTGATTATTTTGGGTCATTTTGAAGCTCTTACCAGGAATTTATTGTGAATCAATCATCTCATAAACATTGATGTTATAAAAATTATGTTTGCTTCATCATATATCAACTATTTCTTTTATTGATAAAGTCCATGGTTTTATGAAGTACTAACATCAAGTTGTGCTTGCAAAAGATATATTTTCTTGTTGCTTTGTTCTGGGCAGGTACATCTGAATACTTCATTACTTCATTGGTCAAAACCTTGGGACTTTCTGATCAGTGTGACTTGTGAGAGGGGATACTTTTATAGACACTTTAATCTTTGCCTTCTCAAACCCCCAGGTCACCGAGAATGTCTCTGTTGGGCCATCAACCCTAAATAGAAAGAGGTATCATGTTTAGGTGGCAGTGATATGATAACCTCATGTTACACCAATTTGCATTCCCTTAACCTTTTCCCTTGGAATAAGTACAAATTGAGCGGTAGAGGGTCCTAAAGTCTACACCTGACTGCTAAAGGGCAGAGCTAGGCCACCTCAAGTTTAGAATGATTGGTTTTTTTTATTTTGTTGGTTAGTTATAGGGTTGGTTTTACCAAGACAAGAGCATGGTTAGGTTGGAAAAATGATAAGGATGAGGGTCCTCCTTGGCTGGTGGCACACCAATGAAAAACAAGTTAAATAATAGAGGTAGAAAGAAAGGGAAACAACAAACCACTTAATGAATAATCTGTTGCAAGAAGTTTAGTACTTAAAATATCATTTCAAGACATTAAACATGTATCAAAAACACAATTACTCCCACAGGTTGCAATAAAAACAAATCTTCACCAAAGCATTAGTTTTTTTACAGGTTGCATATTAGTAAAGATAATTTATACAATAGATAAAGGAAATGAAATGTACTTCACACAGATCAAAAACTGCATTCAAGATAAGATAAAAACACATGAATATTTGGACAAAAACATTGTCATCAAAAGTGTATTCACCATGTAGAGAGCTTTAATCCATGCATAGAATAGGTTCAACCAGCTGATGTATTGATCTTCTTTTCCCAAAAACTCAACCCTCAAAACATACAAAAACTGCATATCTATCAAAGTTGCAGAGGCTCTCATCCATCTGGGACTGAGGCTTAACTCTACACTACCAGTTGTAAAACAACTTATTAACTTCACTAAAAAATTACTGGAGTATATTAAGGTATACTTTGAGCTTCACTTAATCAAAAGGAGTGTTTCTTGTCACACATAAAAGACCACTTATTATGGCTTAAACTAAAAGAGTCATGCAATTAAACAACTAAAAATTGCTACTAGCAATGAAACTAGACTGATGCATATGATGGAGTAAACTGAGATTTGACGGGATTAATTAGGAGTGACAGAACTGAGTTCTCTATCGAGCACTAGTATCCATTCGTATTGTTGGATTCCACTGGAGGATAACTAGATGTATTGGAAGCTTCTTCACATTATCTGCTTGAGGAAGAGGTAGGTCTTCTGGTGATTTTTTTGGAGTCCTCGATATTCTTTCTACAGTCTGGGGTACAATTTCTCAAATTCCTAATTATGGTGTTGCAAGGACTGGACCCGCAGCTTTAGTTATGTACCCGTCGACTATCATCAATCTTCTCTGTCTCGACCATAACCGACCCTTTCTTCTCTAATGACTGGTTGTGGTCTACTAGTGTTTTGCTTCTCCTTGTGACTTTTCCTTTGATGATTTGGCTTGACGTTAGATTTTGTTGCCACATGAAACTCTCATATTGGACCCTAGATGTGATATAAGCACATGATTGTGGAGGTTGTCGAGGGTGGTTTGGATCCACACTGCTCTGAATTCCGCAATCAACCATCAATCGCCATGTACTTCACAAGCTATACCATGGCTTCAATTGCGAAACCAATCTAGGAGATTAAGGTCCGGGCGCCTTTTATTTCCGTAATGAATGTGAGTCATCGATCAGTTTTGCAATCTACAATCTGGGTGACCCTGCTACTTTAGTGCCCCTACTAAAGTTTTATCTGTCTGCCAATTTTAGAATTCTTCTAACCATATTTAGAGACGGCGCCAATTTTAGAATTTGGGAGCTTTTGAATGTAGAACATGAATATCTCCTAGAGTGAAAATATTTCAGATCTGACGTGGCGGTGTGATGTGAATTTTTGATGTGTCACAGCAAGAAGGATGACAAGTGTCACCCAGAATAGTACAGATGGCGTGCCCAAAGGTGCTTGAAAAGGGTGCCACATGTCATGATAGAAGAGTGCCATGTGTCATGATAGAAGAGTGCCACGTGTCATGATAGAAGAGTGCCACACGTATCCAACTCTTCAGGGTTCGAGAGTTCCTGAATGCAAAGTTTGATAATCTCCTAGAGTGGCAATGTTGTGGAGTGACGTGGTAGTGAGGACCCACTTTGAAAATTCGAGGCTCTGACACTTCGAGGCTCCTACACTTCGAAGGTTCGGAGAACTCTATTCGCTTTAAGTTGAAATCCCCTGGAGTGATAATCTCCTAAATTGATTAACCACGTTTATTGCTAATTGACTCGAGATTAATATATCTAATCATTAAGTATTTCAGGATTTTGGGACTCCGGCTCTTCGAGGTTCGGGAATTTTTTGAATGCAGAATATACATATCTCTCAAAGTGACAATGTTGTAGAGTGGCATGGCCCCATGATGTCATAGTGAGTGACATGTCAATAATAGAAGAGTGACACGTGCCACCTGGAAAAGTGTGGATGACGTAAACAAAGTACCAAAAATGAGTGTCACATGTCATCTGGAATCAATCGACACGTGGCATATGACGTCAGCTGAAAAAGACTTCGACACTTCGACACTTTGGGGCTCTGTGCTTATTCTGAACCAAAACCTCTCGGATGAATGAACTCGCGAAGTGATGTGGTAGTGAGGGTCCACTCTGGCACTTTGGGGCTTCTTGAACGTAGAGTATGAATATCTCTCGGATAACTGACGTCCCAGAGTGACGTGGTAGTTTGGGGCTCTGGTGCTTTGGAGGTGCGTGCTTGTTTAGGATTGAAATATTTCAAAGTGATAATCTCTCAGATTCATTAACCTTGCTTATTGTTAAACTTCACGCGATTATGAAACCCCAAATGCACGAAAGCCATCGATCTTAGTTGACTATTGGATCTCCACCGTTGAAAATTTAACGTGTTTGTTTGCTCATAATCTAAGCCCGAAATCCACTGCTCTGAATTGCTGCATTTTTCTTTGGTTGTTTCCTGTGCATAAAAAGGACTTGGTCAACTTGTTGGAATCTCAATCAATGGAAAACACGATGACAATTATTTCGAACCAAATCATGACATTCAATTATCCTTCAAGAGAAAAAAAACAATTTGCGCAAAGAATCAGTCAAGAAAGATAATGATGAAAACCAAGTCATTTAGCAATGGGAAACTAACTTGACCAACCAAAAGAGGAATGATGTTTAAGAAGGTATACGTAAATGAGAGAGGATCGACAAGGGTGCAGGCTTAGGTCTCAACACTACCCATTAGAATATTTATTCTTCTAGTTTTCTTATCGGCATGAGAAGATTCACTATGCTCCTTGATCACTAGTTACTAAGAAATAGAAGAGAAGAGAGAAGTCGAGGAGGAAAAACTGACAAGAAGGGAAGGTGGAGGGAAATTTTTTCTCACTAGCATTGATTTCCCATTGTAATCCCACTCAATATTGCTAATATAATCTAGTTCTTTCTCTCCATTTTTGAGTTCATTATGTAGTGGTTTTCTCCCATTTGCTATTGTTGATGAATGCTAATGAATTTAATTGCAGTGTATAATGTTATTCATGTGATTTATAAACCATATGCTATGATTTTTTTGCAACTATATTGTTATTGTTGAGTGTTAAAGTTCTTCGAAGAAATTAGATAGGTTATCACTCCCATCCCCTAGCTTACTATGGGCTTGCAAGATCAAGGTAGACGAAGGATTGAGAGAACGATCTATTTTTCCCACCACTTTTTTGGTTTCCACTTCACTCTAATGGAAGAGATTGCATGAATACATGTTTAGAAACAACACCTTACTTTTGTTGTTTTGTAGGACCTTAACCACCTTACAAGGGAAGAAAATAGTTGCTACCCATTACAAACCTCCCCACAATAATAGTAGTTCAACTTAACTTGGTGTGCTTCCAGCTAATCATTATCAATGAGGACAACATAGGAACCAAGTGGGGAAATGTTCAAGTTTTCCTGTGAAAATAGTTTGTTATGCTTTAAGGTATAGATCTCTACCATTTCACTAACCTTTCACTTGGTTCCAATGGCTAGATGGACTAACCTTGACTTACTATGCATCTATTTCTTAAGTGTAACATCCCTGGTTTTAATCCCCACAAATTATAATGTAATTGTATAAATGTGAATTAGGATGGTGGGCTGATATGATTGGGGAAAAGAGCCCATGTTGATTAATATGGTCGGGGGGCAAATTGTATATTATGAACATTGAAATGGTTAATAACAGCAGTAATCACTGGATGTGATACGAGAGGAATGAAAACAATGGGGGGCTATGATTCCACAAGAGAGAGGGGGGTCTAGGGGGGATTTTATTCATGGGTATTAATCTAACCCATATTCCTAAATTATTGTCATTGTATATAACCTTGTAATTTATGTGGAGTGTGCTTAAATCCTATCATTTAACTCATGTAAGAGGGTGGGTGTGAGGAGTCACATCCCATAGTTATTGGAGACCATGGGAATGAGTACAATCACCTTGGGAAAGAGTGTAAGTCAAGTCAAGCAAGCAAACAAAGAGAGGATATTTGTATGGCCAAGGGATAATTTTTGGACAGTCACATATGGGGATGGGAATAAATTTTACATACATTTTTTGGGAAGCAAAGGAATATTATAGGGCTGGGAAGAGGACCAGCCATGGTATAATGAAGGTAGCCATTATTTGGCTATGTTTTATGTTGAGAAAGAGGCTTATGCGTCTGTTAAAATAAGTTTTAAGTAGGTAGTGTGTTTTCCTGTTGAGGAAATGACTCAAGAACCTTGTGAGGGATGTTGTGAAAACTCCTTGGGCAACTGAGAGTTATTGAGGGTCCCCGACTAAGAGTTCTTGTCCAACTAAGTGCACTAAGGGCCACGATAAAGGAATGGTATATCCTGAGGGATTGTGAGCAGTGAAGGGGCTACATTCCTTGGGTAGTGTAGGTTGTGGGAAAAGAGAGAGCTAGAGGATTGGAACTATTGTAGGAGTAGAACCTGGGTTGGAGGTTGTTGTGTGTGTGTAGAGTGGACATTCAGTGGGCCATATCTCCTTGTGGACTCATAGCCTTAGCTTGGAGGTGGCCTGTTGTTGAGAGAAAATGAACAACGCCTATGGCTGGGAGGTTCATTTTTCATATGCAACGATTTGGTTAATTACTAACAAATAAGTGTTTATGTTTTTTTCTTATGTTATTCTGTTGTGTGAATGGTTTATATGAATGTTGTGTGTTAGTTTTTTTATTGAAAAATTGCATTCAAGTTTAATATATGTTGTTATATGCATCTAGAACTGTGGTATTAACTAAACAGTTAAATTGATATGTGATCTATAGCTGATAAGCTAAAAGAAATTAATTAGTAGTAAATCTTATTGATTCAATGATTTCCCCTATAGTAATGTTCCTTGGTTAAGCTGGGGGATGTTACAAAATGGTATCAAATATCAAGGTTAACCACTGATCTTGTATGGGCCAGGAGCCAACACGAATTGAGGAAATTCGTTGTTGCAGATTTTTCCTTGTGGCGAATTTGGGGGGGGAATTGTGAACAAAAAGGAAATCCCCAAATTATGAGTAGATTTTCAAGTTTGAGTGCTTCAGAGAAGTCAAAGAAGGTAATTCATGGCATCGAGTTACAAGTTACATATTTGGTTTTGGTCTAGAAGCTCAAAATCCTATAAGTTTCAGGGTGGTCATGAAGTTTAGAAATTGACGACCTGGATTGATTGGACCTGGAGAATCAATGGTCAAGATTCAGTCACAAGAGGATCAAAACTAAGCATTCCCAAAAGGCCTTCGGGAAGAAGGTTTTGGAAAGACTTCAGAGTCGAGCATGAGGTTGAGTCTGAAGGGAGGATTCTAATGGTACAAGTTGAATGAACGAGGATCGTTCATTACATCGAGGGTCGATCCAATCCATTCATCGAGATTCAGGTTTTGAAAAAGTCCTGAAGCAGAGTGTGAGTTGAAATCTAAAGAAGAGAATCATGAGAGAATAACCCTAAAATAATGAGAGTCGTTAGGTCAATCGGGGTCATTCTCAGCCATTAGATCTCAAAGATGTTCTTTTGGAGAAATGTTTTCAAAGGCCTCAAGGAAGATTTCCGATAGGGAGTCCGACAGTTTTTCGAGCTACGAGTTCAGAGGGAGTCTGAAAGTGTTTAGGGAGAACTTGTTTGGAAGGTTGAGTGCGTTTCGACGTCCGACGAAGTTAGTTCTACTGAGGTAACCAATGCGCGGTTTGGGAGCCCGAGATGATCGTGGACGTTGAGAGGAACGATTGTTGACCATATGATCTATTAGATGAGCATGTTTCCTTAGAAGGCATAAAGGTAAATGAGAATTGCATATGAGTTTCTACGTCAGTGTGCCATGTTATATGACATTTCAACAAAGGGAGCACAAATCTACACATAGCGATTAAGTGCAAGTATTTAGAAGGAGGATGTTGGAGGATTCGTTTGGGAAGGTTTGATAGGGAGGGGATGATAGGCTATCAGAGCTCAGAGTTCAGAAATATCGAGGAGCTAGGAAATCCAGTTTCTGATGGAGGTTTCCCAATGAGAATATTCCTATAGTGTTTCAGACTATGGATTTTGGAGACATCTGCATACTAGCATTTTGGACTTCTGATGGGAATGGTCTGAGAAAGAGATTCTGACAAGCCTATAGAGTTCTAGCCACAGGTTGACAAATTCTAGAAGATCAATGAGTGGGATTGATTCTGAATTTGAGATCAATGGTTTGGATCTAAACACTGTTAGAACATTATTTTAGTGAATTTCCTATGAAAATTCCAATTTTTGAAGGTCTTCATCTTGTGGGGCGATTTTGAGACCCTAAATGACAATTTTGGGTAATCAAAACCATCAATATGAGAGTGTACCAAGGTACACTCTATCTTTGCAGCTCAAATAAAATAAATCAAAGAGATCTTTCCAACTAGCTAAATTGTTCTCAAAACAGATCTCATATGAGAAAGTTATAGCCAAAACAGTTAAGGTAAAAATTTGACACCAGTTTACTTCCAGAGGGCATAACTCCTTGATCAGAAGTCAATTTGGGGACCATGAGTATTCTATGGATATATATTGAACCATAGAATCATATTTGGAATATGGATATTCAAAATTTGCAAAAGGAGAAAGAAGGCACATGTAGCATACACGACCAAAAATGTAAAATAGTCAAAACTTATGTGGGTTGTAACTATTAGTCTGGAGATCGGTTAACAGTGAAATAATGACAAATTAATCAGAAGATAGTATTAGGCATACCCAATTGATATTATATCAAAATACCAAATGATTTGGTGTAGGGATGCATAAACATGGTTAAAATTGCTAAGTCGGGCAAAAGTGCAAAGGGGCAAAGTTGTCATTTCCAGATTGTTGCAATTTTTGACAGGGGTGTCCATTTGAAATCTCATAGTTGTTGTGAGATTAGTGTTAGAATTTTTATCTGTTTTAGCTAGAAATTTTTCTTGGTTCTCAATGTATTTACCTCTGCAGGTGGCCAAAGTTGGTGTTTCAGATTATTTTGCACTTGGGAAAAGGTGTACAAAAAGGGTTAAATTGGCAATATTCAATTGCCTATAACTTTCTACTCAGTGCTGAGAATTGAGCAAGAAAGAAGTCATTGGAAAGATATCGGATATAAGAATTCAAGTATCCACTCAAAATTTAGTCTTGAGCCAAATAATTCTGAAGGAATCATAAGGCAGATTCTGGTGGACTTGAGGCACACCATTGAGCAGAATGGAATTTCAGGAAGCCATAACTTTTAGCTCAAAAATCAGATTGAAGCATGAGTATAGTCAGTGGAAAGGTAATTCTGAAGAAAACATAAAAAAAAGTATAATTTTTCCATGAGATCATTGTGTTTATCCATATAATTATAGGAGGAAGTGGAATTAGATTCCATGAACCATGTAATTACTTAATGTGAAGATTTTCCCAAATAATGTCAAAATTTGGAGAAACATTTCCAAGTAATAGAGTTGAGTGTCAGGGGTGATTTTTTGGTAAGGAAGAGTACCAAAACTCATTATAGTGCCTATGCATAAGTGTATGGGAACATTTGAAGTGCAATAGTTTGGAAAAGTAAAAGAGGTGGAGCTTATTAACAAGGCATTGATTAATAAGTAGAGGAGCACTCTAGTGGAGTGTGTTTTGTGAAGAATTGCTAGCAAGAGGATAAAAATTCCACCAATGAGCATTGTGTAGGTCTATTATAGATTAATTCCAAGGTCCATAGGATGAGGAATATTAGTATTCATCTGCTATAGATTCTGAATGGTTTTCAAAGGGAAAATCAATAAAGCCTATCACATAAAGCATGAAGCCAATAGATGAGAAATACCATAGCAAGCACATGAAGTTAAGAAGAGCTCCATAGCCTTGAAGGTAGAAATATAGTGAAGGCTACAAGATTGCTAAAATAGAAGGAAAAAGGATATCATGAGATGAGGTGTGACTCATGGGTGGATGAGTCTTCTCTACTTGAAAACATGGGAAGGTAGGAAAAAAATTTGTTAGATAAGATTTAGCAACTCTTGTCTAAAAGTATCCAAAGCAAGAAGGTTGCCTATATTATCAGAGTGCACAATAAAAGCATGATATAGTTGTGAATACATGAGTGTAGCACTCCATTTGGAGAAAATTGGTCTTGACTGGCCAAGTGGGGGCTTGGCTAGCAAGTGTAGAATAGGGGCCAGTGGTGCACAGTTGAGCAGGATAGCAGTGCACAGGGAAACAAGGTTCTACAAGGATTCAAGAATAGATTGTTAGAAAAACAGGACTGCGGAGCAATAAAATAAAACAAATGTAGAAACAAAACACAGAAGACACACAATACAAGAGAGACACAGATTTACGTGGTTCACCCAGTGTGGGCTACGTCCACTAGAGAAATTGCCAGGTCCTTCCTTTATTATTATCCAGCAAATGAAGGGATACAACCTACAGCAAAACCCACTGTAACTTCCTCTTCTTTCTCTCACAATCTCCTCTCTCAGAATACAATATTCACCATCATACATAGCCGTAATACATTTCCCTCATAAAAGAGGGTTTCCTTCTAGGGAAAAAAACCCTAACATAATCTCTACCGTTAGATCTGCGACCTTATAATGAATGGTCCAGATTTACAATGAAATTACAATATACTTTTACAAGGCAATTTTTTCTTCGGGGGCTTCGTCCCCGAACCCCCGTTGGGGGCCCGCTTGCCCCCAGACCCCCCAACCGGGGGGATAGGCCCCCCGGACCCCGCAGAGGGGGTACCCCCCCTCTGCACTCCCCCACGTGGAAGAGTGTACATACTTCTGGGATGTAAATACTTCATGGGGTATAAACACGGCTGAAAGCAAGGACCTCTGAATCAGGAAGATAATCAGGCTCCACAACCAACAATCTCCCACTTGGAGACTGATCTCAACAACTCCAC
>ML776784.1:110187-136853 GCA_009831015.1 Picea engelmannii | reverse complement strand
TACATTTCCCTCATAAAAGAGGGTTGCCTTCTAGGGAAAAAAACCCTAACATAATCTCTACCATTAGATCTGCGACCTTATAATGAACGGTCCATATTTACAATGAAATTACAATATACTTTTACAAGGCAATTTTTGCTTTGAGGGACGCTGCCCCCGAACCCCCGCTGGGGGCCCGCTTGCCCCCAGACCCCCCAGCCGGGGGGATAGGCCCCCCGGACCTCGCAAAGGGGGTACCCCCCCTCTGCACTCCCCCACATGGAAGAGTGTACATACTTCTGGGATGTAAATACTTCATGGGGTATAAACACGGCTGAAAGAAAGGACCTCTGAATCAGGAAGATAATCAGGCTCCACAACCAACATAGATATCTACAACAACAAACTTGAATAAATAAATAAGCTTAAATAAATATGCACTGGAGTGCATGAAAGAGGTGATGCATGATGCATATGATAATCATAGATTGCATGTGCATGAAGTGGGCATGATAAGACTTAATGATTAATGCATATTGATATGTTTTTGTGCATATGGGTATGATTGAACATACTTGTGCCATGCTTGTAGAATAATAGTGGTTTGTTGATATATATATGCATGAATTAATGATGTTGTGATATTTGAATAAGACTAATGATGGATTGTGTATCCAGGGAATTTGTTATAGCATGGCTGAAGATGTTGATGATGTTGTTTCATATGCCAACCATCCACATGAAGACAAATAAGGATGGAAAAATACTGATAAAGAGGTCAATAAAAGGGAGCCTGCAAGTTTCTACAATATATCAACTGAGCTGGTAGCTTCAATTAAATATAATAACAACCATGCATGTATGCATTTGGGGTTGTTTATGATGTATAAATGCTTAAGGGAATTGAGGTAAGGATTTCCTCAATCAAATCTCAATATTTGATTTGATGTAAAGGCGTGAGGTCTTGAGTATGCAAATATTAATTGTTGCTTGAATGCATTTATGGGAAATTTAATTGCATATTGTGTTATGATTGGTTATGTGATCATAACCAAGTTAAGTCAGGAGACATTACTCCTATTGTAGCAAGGAATTCCATTAGAGATCGTCATGTGTGATTCCATGATGAGATTGGATATGGAAAGGCTACAGTGTCATCCAAGTGCATAATGGTTGACTGCAACCTTTTTTCCTACACTAGATAGTACTAAGGGATGATGTTCCTAGTGTTGTGTATGGGTCGAAGAGGAAGGTATCCAAATGATCGGATGGGTTGTGGGGAAGAGTTTGGATGTTGTATTGATGTGTGGGCCATACCTTCCAACTCACATGGTGGAATACATGACATGAACATATCGTATTCCAGAGTCAATGCAAATATGCATTGTGTATATGTGACCATAATTATTGGCACATTGGTTTTGTTTATTGGTAAGTTTGATTGCATTATGAAAAGCTCGGTATGATAATGCATGTGCAGTGAATGATAGATTCATTCTAGATAATATGATTAATGGTTTAATGACATTTTTAAAGTGAATAATGGTTGGAAATGATTGAATTGTTGGTAAAATACAAATATAGGATCATTTCATGAACTGTTGTAAATGTGGATGAATGTTAACAATCTGTTTGAATGCATTAGAGTTGAGAAAATGCAGGAAGAATGGTCCTAAATATGGCATGGATGTAATCCCATAAAGGAGATTGATCCCTACTTTTGTGCGAGTCAAATATAATTAGCAGGAAATATCATGCATGAGAAATTTCATTTCTCCTATATAAAATGATTTTGAAATTTATGCTTTAAAATTGCTAACAATCTGTTTGGATGCACTAAAATTTAGAAAATTACAAGGGAAATGGTCTTGGACATGGAATCCATATAATCCAATAAATAAGACCAATGCTTGTTTTTGTGTGAGCCAAACATAATGAGAGGAAAACTCATGCATGGAAATTTTATTTCCCTGTGCAAAACAAATTTGAGAAAATTTGTAATTGCAAATTGTTATGATATGCTAACAGTTTGTTTGGATGCATGGAAACTGAGAAAACATGTAGGTAGAGTGGTCTTGGATATGGTAAGAATGTAAACCCATAAGGAACATTGATCTCTGCAGCCGCAAGAGCCAAACATAATGAGCAGAAAACTCATGTTTGGAAATTTTGGTTTTTCCTATATAAAATAGATTTGAAAATTATAATTGAAAATTTATGATGATGTCTCATGTTGAATGCATGCATTTGATGAAGATGGGATGATTTCCACAGGTTACAGATTGCAAGTGGAATTCTAGCAGCAAATTGGCATTTGTCTTCGTAAGGATACCTTGGCAAATGATGGATCTCCTGAGGAACTGTAGAACAATGAAAGGGACGCATGAGCCTATAGGGTGATTACAACTAGAAGAAGCAAGTTGTCAGGCTTGCAAAAGAACTAGGTTGTGAAGCCTGAAGAGTGCACTCATGTGTGGGAGTTTCACTGTTAAAGAAGCAAGTTTTCAAGCTTGTAGAAGAAGCAAGTTGTCAGGCTTGTAGAAGAACCAGGTTGTGATGCCTAAAGAGTGAACTCCTATGTGAGTTTCACTATAACAACACGGTTGTTGTTGGTTATTGTACTAGTATTTTTCCTAGTAGTGAGTTCCCTTGAGTTCCCAATAGTGATATCCCTGGTCACATGTTCTCAAAAGACCTTGATAAACAAATGGTGCAGCCCAATGGACTAAGGATAGTGAAGGGGGCACGTTCCTTGGGCCAACCTTCATAAAAGAATGGTACATCCCGATGGACTGAGAGTAGTGAAGCGAGTACATTCCTTGGGTTTGGAAAGTTGGTGGAAGAGAGTTTGGAAATTGGGATAGTTGTAGGAGAATGCTAGTGGCTTATGTATATGTTTTTGGGTCAGAGCACCTATTTATTTATGTTTTTTGAGGTTGTAGTGCCTATGTATTTACATTTAGGCTAGAATTCCTATGTGATGATATGCCAAAGAGCCTATATGTTGATTAAGGCCGAAGAGAATAAATTTTTAATTGTATGTACATATTATGGTGTTGTGCACTGAAGACGGTGCAAAAATAAGGGGTAGGGGAATGTAACATCCCCGATTTTAATCCCCACAAATGTAATGTAATTGTATAAATGTGTATTAGGTTGGTGAGTCGATATGATTGGGGCAAAGAGCATGTGTTCATTAATATGGTTGGGGGCCAAATTGTATATTATGAACATTGAAATGATTAATAAAAGTAGTGATCGTTGGATGTGATACGAGAGGAATGAAAACGATGGGGGGATATGATTCCACAAGAGAGAGGGGGGTCCAAGGGAGATTTTATTCATGGGTATTAATCCAACCCATATACCTAAATTATTATCATTGTATAAAACCTTCTAATTGGTGTGGAGTGTGTTGAAATCCAATTGTTTAACTCCTTTAAGAGGGTGGGTGTGAGGAGTCACGTCCCATAGTTATTGGAGAGCATGGACATGAGTACAATCAGCTTGGGGATGTTGATGTTTTGGCAGCTGCGAGACGTATTAGCCTCTGAGTGTAATTTTTGTACTTAGAATAGATTATTTCGTGAGTAAAAGAACCATTAAACAGATGTGTGAAAACCCTAGAAGAGAATTCGTCCCAAGGAGAATAATAATAAAGAATTAGAAGGCCCCAGAAAGATAAGTCGGCCCCACCTGGAAAAGTCACCTAACATACTAGTATAAATAAAGGTAGGCGCTGGCTCATTTGACACACACTCGCTCAGTCAGGGCGTAAGTTTAAGGAGCAAAAATTGTAGTAGCTGCAATGCTAACGCAGAAGGGGGGTGCAAGTATGAGCAAGGTGACGCAATAGTTGCAGTGGTGAAAGTATCTCCTTGCTCGGTCTTTCTGGTATCTCTCTCTTATGCACTTCTCTTGGTGAAGGTACGCTCTATTGGTATTTTGTTTTTGTTGCAACAGTGGTGTTTCTAGTTAGGGTTTATCTGTTGGTTCTAGTGTGGACTTGCAGGAATCATTCTATCTAAGAAAAGGTTATTGTGCTCGAGGGTGGCATATGTGAATGCCTATGGTTGGGTTACAATGATGTGACATTATATATGGTTAAATGAGCATATAAAAATTTTAACAAGGGAAGAGTGTAAGTCAAGTCAAGCAAGTAAATAAAGAGAGGAAATTTGTATGGCCAAGGGAGAATTTTTGGGCATTCACGTATGGGGATGGGAATATATTTTACATACAGTTTTTGGGTAGAAAAGGACGATCAGAGGGCTGGGAAGAGGACCATGCATGGAATACTAAAGGTATCCATTGTTTGGTTGTTTTTTATGTTGAGAAAGAGGCATGTGTGCCTGTAAAAATGAGTTGTAATCTTGTAGTGTGTTTTCTTGTTGAGGAAATGACTCAAGATCCTTTTGAGGGTTGTTGTGAAAACTCCTTGGACAACTGAGAGTTCATGAGATTCCCCATCTAATATTTCTTGTCAAACTGCGTGCATTAAGGGCCTTAATAAAGGAATGGTACAGCCACGAGGGACTATGAGCAGTGAAGGGGGTACATTCCTTGGGTAGTGCAAGTTGTGGGAAAAGAGGGAGTTGGAGGATTGGAACTGTTGTAGGAGTAGAAACTAGGTTTGGGGTGTTATGAGGGAAAAACTCTCTATGGCCAAGGGTGAACCACAACAGACAGGTATGACTCCATGAATCAAGTCAATTCCATTGTATGCTATATAAACTAATATGCAATTTAAGAAAGAGGCCTACCTCGATCCAATGTTTGATGATGTTCCATCGTTCAGGGCTTCGACCCAAAGCTTTATACTTGCAACAAGTTCTCAACAAACAAACATAGAAAGTACATGGTGATAGTATAAAGGGGTTAGCACATTAGATAATATAAACCATTAATAAACATTACAAACATGCCCATGGATAATAATCATATATTTGCACGATACCAATAGGACGGGAAAGGAGTATTTCTATTAATAATTGATCAGCAGAAGTGACAACGTTACAGACTTCTGTGTCGGCATGGTTTGAAACCAAGGAACCAAGTTCCTTCCAATTGGGCCTCCACCACTTCAATCCTCCACCAAAGGCAAGCTCATAGGAGAGAGACAATGAGGTTCTCTCAACAATAGGGAAAGAGCTTGTGGGTTGACCACTGTGTTTAGACTTGAGGGACAAAGGGATGCAGACTCAATATGAAGTAATTTCTCCAAAGTAACTTTGCTCTCAAAGTTGAATGCTTTCTCCTCTTTTCCATATCCCGGAATTGTGCTTTTATAGTCTTCAAAATGCAACTAAAGGGCTAAGTCAGAACGTTTCCAATATGTGGAAGGCCAAGGATCAGAGATCTCCTGTCGTGACATGGAAACCCGACTCCATTTTTGTATTTTCTGGCACAAATCCCAATGTACATAGGTTGCAGTGAAGCAACCTATGTATACGCATGTTGTATAGTAGATAGGGCACGTATATGTGGAAAAATATGTATTTTTGACTCTAGATTCATCAAAAAGGGACGACAAGTCTGCATAGGGAAATGGAAAAAGGCCCTCTATGCAAGATAGCAATGGTGGGGCAAATCTTGCTATAACAGATGCCCCCTAATGTGTGAGATCAGAGGAGTATCTACAATGGCTGAAATACATTATAACTAAACCAGGAGTGGAGTGGTAGAGAACTAGTTGGACGAACTCGATTGCTCATTACATTCTGTACTGAATTTGCATACATGGCTGCCAAGAATACAATGCAAATCCATGTGGAAAATATACCAAATAAGTGTCTATGGCAATGAATAGGCAAACAAAAATGTGGTTATATGCCAAAAGTTGTCATAACCAGTCTCAAAATCCATCTGAAGATATCTGTATACCATGGAGTACAATCTTATCTCCCATGATCACTGAAGTCGAATAAGTGTTGGTCCAATGAAAGGGAAGCAACAACTCAAGAAAGTTGCGGCCACGTAGTGATGTCTCCAAGTCTTCTACACTATCTTCCAAGGGTGCAAGTCTACATCATGTGAATAAAGAAGTTGAGGTTGAACATAATGAGACATCGTTTGATTACCGGTTATTGAGGTATACCATTAAAAAACATGAGACAACCTACCAATAATGAAATTAGGTATCAAGGCACCGAGTACATTCCTACAAGTGTGAATAAAGGAGTCGGTGTCGAACACTTGAGAAATCCATTGATCAAGAGAAAATGATGTATCCCCATCTGTCAATGGCGAGAGAGCCTACCACTAATCACTACAAGCCTCAAGGTACTCATAAAACTCTAGGTCTCATATCCAGAATAAATGAGTTGAAGTCGATGGAA
Source organism: Picea engelmannii (assembly GCA_009831015.1). Taxonomy (NCBI): domain Eukaryota; kingdom Viridiplantae; phylum Streptophyta; class Pinopsida; order Pinales; family Pinaceae; genus Picea; species Picea engelmannii. The sequence continues at coordinate 130,536 of ML776784.1, read as the reverse complement.
AGAGACCCGCTGAAAGGAGAGCATTAAGGCATCTCTTATCTGTCAGCACGAGGAACAAAGCAGGAGCTTCATGATTTGGTGGAGATCGAACAAAGAACATGTTTATGAACCAACAACCATGTGCGTCTTTTGCGTGTACCAAATGCAAGAGGTATACAAAAAAGACCCTTTGAATAGAAACCAATGATGAAAACTCTTGACAAAGGTGAGGAAACCACCAATGAGGCTAATGGAATCCAAGACATTGCACGAATCCCAAAGTGTGAATAGATGTCTTGTCATCGAACATAAGGGAAACCACCCAGTCAGTGACCAATGATGAAATGTCGATTGTTGGGTTCAAGGTGACCTACCGATGATGCAAGTAGGGCCAGGGTGCATGATAAGACCATAGTATCATGTGATTCTGAGACAAACTGAGGGTATGGTCGACATGCAAAGTCAATATTTCTGAGGAGTGGTCGATGCAGGTTGATAGACTTCCTTTGAAAAAGAGCATGAGACATATGGTGGACTCCAACAACATAGACTCAATGATGTGACTATTAGATGTAGGAGGCATCAATAACATTCTCTATAGGGACTGAAAGAGTAACCAATCGGTAGAGAAAACTCTGTAACAAGATCAACTTCCTAAGGCCATGCTAAACCCAAAATTATGATGACACAAGGACTCAATAATTTTGTGCTTTGTTCAAAGGTGACACGACTTCTACCAATTATAATATAGTACTCCCTTCTCGCCTGTCTTTTTTTGTTTTTTCATAACAAATGAATGCTATGATACAGAGGAGGAAACGAGTGTTGCACTTAAGAAAAACTAGTTCCAGCTGTGGAATGTACCTATGCTCAATGAAAGGAAATGCATGCGGGAGATGGACACTCGGGGTGATGTTCCCTCCAGGGTATAGGGTGTCAAACTATGAAGGATATAAACAAGGCTCTGCTTGGTTGAGGATGCAAAAAATACTTAGGCAACGGTTTATAATGAAAAGCGAGAACCGGCTAAAGGCTCAATACTGCAATCGAGGGAATGAGATGCAATCACAACTTAACACCAAAAAATATCATTTTTTATGTCTTGTAGTCTACTTGGTGTGAAAAAGGGGTAAACTTGTGCCAAATAAACGTCTTTTCAAATCCAATCTACGAGTGTGAAAAAGACAAGTTCACTCGACAATATTTTCTATTTTTGATAACGAGTTGGAAAAGAGCTTAACTAAGACTCATGACCTTTCAAATCCAATTTAACGAGTGTGAAAGGGACAAATCACTCGGCAATATTTTCATTTTTTAGATGAGTCAGAAAAGAGCTTAACTAAGACTCATTTTTGGGAATCCACGGGGAATAAGGCTGCATGTGAATGAATGAGAAATGAGGCCCATTCATAAGGTCATGTATTGAATTATAATGGACTTCCGGTCCTAAGTAAAAACTTGGCATGGGCACCAAATGACAAAGAGGATCTAACTGGGGTGCACATGTTTGGTAAGTCTCTACCATTTATTAGCGACACTATTTATAGCAGATGAGAGGTTTTGTGTCGCAAAAAATGGGTTTGTTCCTAAGGCGTAAAAAGCGGTAGTCAAAGGATAATGCAAAAATGCACGATGGAGTGGATACCTATTCTATATGCTAGGTTATGAAAATACCTGCCCGAGATGACGAACGACCAATCATGACGTTGAAATCCACAAGAAAACTAAGTCAAAACTACAAAAAAACATCTCAAAACCACTCTTGAATTAGTCCATTAGGTGAAAAAATAGCATGAAACTATATAAAGTGGGTAAAAATAACTTATAAATAGTAATAAAATAAAAAATTACTGTATCATTTTGATTTTTAACCAAATAGTGCAATTTGGACCAAAATACCTCCAAGATTCAAATGACAATTCCGGAGCATCAGGCAACGAAATCATGAACCATCTAGATCATGTAACTCTTCATCTCATCCCCTTCAAATTTAGTGGATTACATTTTTAATTAGGTTTCCATTTTTTAGTTTTTGAGGGCGTAAATTAGTATTTTTGATATACACGAGTTGCCTTTGTTAAGGTCGCATGTACGATGAGGTATATGCCCCTGTGTGAACCACAAGGAGCGTGTATTAAGCCCTACACATGATTGTGTGCAAACAAAGCCGCGTATAGGTATGCAAATGGCCAAAAGAGGGGTTCTAACTCAAAAAATTGATTTGTTTTTTGCAGGATGGTCTTGGAATGGAGAGATCAAGAGCATGAGGAGGTAGATGCAAGTGTGGATCAAGATCTGGTGGCTCAAGCGGCTCTAAAAGGATGTGGCTTGTAAAAGTTTTGGGCTCTCAAAGGAATGAGGGCCCAAGTGAGGTTATTGGAGATGTTGGTGGGTTATTGGGACCCTGAAAGCGAAAGCTTTATCCTTGATGGACAACCATTGAGGATCGAAGTAGAGGACATCTACTTCTTGACTGTTCTATCATGCCGAGGTGAGGTTGTGAACCTCAAGTCATGTGGAGCAGGGAGTGGGATGAAGATCGAGGAGTATATCTATGCCCACTGTGTAGAAGGGACTCCCAATGTGGGAAGCCAAATCCCCATCCGGGCAATAAGTAACCTCAGTTTGAAGATCATTATGTTTGTGCTTACCAGGATCATAGGTTCGGCCTCATTGCATCAAGCATCGAGACCTCTTATGCTTTACACAGTATATTGTGCTAGACTGATTGTCTATGATTGGTGTACCTCACTGCTGGTCAATACGAAAAGTCAGTTGACAGAGTGCAAACAGGGGAGTGAGCGAAACTTTGGGTTTGCCTCTATTCTTTGTAGTTTTTTTTTTAGCAGGTTCTAGATCTGGGACCTAGAGTGGAGATCCTTCCTAGAGAACCACATGATCCAGCCATGGTGCGATGGATTGAGGTGATGAGATGGCAAGGGGGAGGTAGGGTATCAACGCCCTACAACAATGATTTTTTCTTTTGGTGGTGGCGGCAAGTCATTTCTCTAGACGATTATCCCTATGCGGGGATCAATTTCAAAGGAGATCCAGATATACCACTTCCACCAGGGGCTGCCTACAGTGATATAGGTAACAAGTTTTTAAATATTTCATTTTTTAGTATTTTTGTATTTAAGGAACAAAAATATTTTTTTTAGATGGTGTTTAAATATTAACTAGACATTTGTGTAATCGTAGACATGGGTCTGCAACAGCCAGAGGGATTTCTTAGACATAGATGGAGGAACTGGGGAGATGAGGCGGTGGGAGGAGAAGCAGAGAGAGTACTAAAAAATGTGCAGGGAAACCTGTCTCGTTTGACACAGAGGATTCCTATGGTTCGGGTAGAAGATCTACCTAAAGCCATGCAACGACAGGTGGTTGGTGTACCTAGAGTGTGGGTACAACTCTTCCAGCGTCTTACAAATGTTGTGGTTTTCTACCATGACACACATTCGATGCCACAAGCGTAGATGTCGTGGGATATGTATACTGACTGTATATGTGTATTAAGGTTTTTAGCCCTAATTTTGTAATATAAACACCATATTTTGAAATATATAAAAAGGGATCTTTGGCTTTACTTATATCTTACAATGTGTACATTGATTTAATGGTTTTCTTTGCTTTATTAATGTGACAAATGCCAATCTAAAACGTAATTAGCGTAGGCATCGGATACATGATTAGAAATCCTAGGAATGTGATAATATGTAATAAAATCAAATTGTCGTTCTAAAAGACGTACCCGCGGGAATCGATGGAGTAAAGTAGGATCACACACATGGTAACGGCCATTCAAATGACATACTACTAACTGGGAATCCAAGTGAACTTATATAGAGCGAATACCATGCGAGATAGCATCTCCCAAAATTTCTATGACCGTGCTATATTCGGCCACATTATTCATCGATGGCCCTAGGAATACGCCACCTAAAGACACCAACATACCCTCGGGTGAGTAAACCACCCAAGTGGCAGAAGCTAAGTTCTGTGTATGATGACTGGCTCTATATGTGAATCCTAGGTAGATCGAAGATTCCGTTGACATCTACCAACAAAGGGAAAACTTGATAAGAAAGATAAAGATGAAAGAAAAGGGGGAAAGAGATGTATATACACTAAATTTACATTAGTATACAAAGAGTTCCGCCCAATATGAGGGCTCAAGCATAGTACCTTTTCAAGTAGAGCCCATTTCTAGGCTCAGCCAATTTATTCCCTTCATAATCTTCTAACTCGTAGGCTCCTTTTTCTAGAACACATCGCACAATGTAAGGACCGTGCCACATGGGTTTAAACTTGTCTGCCCATAGAGGTTCTTTGGCTTGGTCATACAAGAGGACCAAGTCACCCTCAGCATACAACCGAGGACAGACAAACTTGTCATATTGAACCTTGAAACGTTTCTTGTTTGACTCAATATCCGTATAGGCATCCTGATGTTGCTCGTTAAGACTCTCTAAGTGCACAAGGCATCACTCTAAGTCTGAAGTGTCAGGTAGGAGATCGACTGCCAACTTGAGAGAATGGATTTCACACTCAACAAGAAGGATCGAATCCACACCATGCACTAACTAAAAAGGGGAAAAACCTGTGGCAGTCTTAACCGAGGTTCGGTATGCCCAAAGCACGGGATATAGCATGATGTGCCAATTGGAATTACTCTGAATGACAGTTTTTTGCAAAATGGTCTTGAGAGACTTGTTTACGGCCTCTACTTTCCCATTTGTTTGGGGGTAATAAGGGGATGAATGACCTTGTCTAAACCCCGGCTTAGATGATAGTTCTATCATCATTTCATTCTGAAAGTGACAGCCATGGTCAGTGACAATCTCACTTGGGATACCGAACCGAGCGAAAATTTGGTTGAAGACGAAGAAGGTTGTAGTCTTCCTATCAGATTTTATGGTAGGCATGGCCTCAACCCACTTAGTAAAGTAGTCAATGGCCATGATAATGTGTTGATGCCCCCCAACCAAAGTTGGGTTGCAATCGATGAAATCTACCCCCCACTTGGTGAAGGGACTGACGGCAATGACTGGGTGAAGAGGGGTTGGATGTGAGAGCATTTTTCGAGTGAACACCTGGCAGGGGTGACACTTCTTAACTGCTTTGATACAATATTTAAAGATAGTAGGCCATAAATAACTGGCTCGTAGGATTTTCTGCGTTGTCACAAGCTCGGATAGGTGACCATCACAAGCCCCTTTGTGGAAATCGTTTAGGACTGACTCGGCTTCCTTGTGAGTTAAGAAACAACGCAAGATATTATCTACTCCTTAGAGATACAAAGTGTCGCCGATGATGGTATACTTTTTGGCTTGGTATCTAACACGTCTTCGGTCATATCATGAGAGATGTTGAGAAAACTTCAAGGTTTGAATATATAAAACAATGTCTCCATACCAGGTGTCAGACGATGAGACAAGGAAAATGTGTTCATCCACAAACAAATCAACATGGATAACATCCTCGTCTAATCATGAAAATCAGATATTAACTCTGCAAAAACTAGCGATTTCTTGGACTTGGCTAAAGCGAAGTCAAGATCGAACTCTTGTAAGATGACAATCCATTTATTATATTTCCCCCCTATGATACGCATGGTAAGGACATATTGAAATGGATTGACATCAGCAACCACAGTAGTCTTGCAAATAAATATATAGTGATGTAAATGTTGGACTGCATGCACGACATCCAAAGCTAGCTTTTTAACGTGAGAGTAATTAAGTTCAGGACCGACTATATTTCAACTAAGATAGTAAATGATGTGCTCATGGATCTCATCATCCTCTTGAACTAGAACCATACAAATCATCTTTGCAAATGCAAAAATATACAACAAGTAATATCTAATGTAATCAAGGGATTTTAGCAGAGGGGTCGATACCAAGGCTTTCCTCAAAGTGTCGAAAGACTACTGGGCTCACTCATCCTAGATAAAAGGTGTGTCCTTCTTCAAGAGGCACATGAAACCCTTAGTGATATTGCCATTATTCACTATGAACCGACATAGAAAGTTAGCTTTCCCTAAACCTTGAAGTTGTCTAATCGTGCACGAGGGAGGCAACTGAAGTATTGCCTCAACCTTAAGAGGATCTACCATGATCTCGATCTCAGAAACTAAAAATCCTAAGAGAAGACTAGACTTAATGCAAAAGATGCATTTGTGAGGGTTTAACCAGATTCTATAGTAACGACATCTTTCAAAAACTAGCCGAAGGTGTATAACATGATCCACTCTCTTGCAAGAGTGAGCAACAAGATCATCAAAGTAGGCTTCGACTATGTGCTTGAGATCATGAAAAGATAAAGTCGTGGCACGTTGTAAGGTTGCTCTGGTGTTTTTAAGGTTGAAAGGCATTTTCCGATATGCAAAAGTACCCCAAGGACATATAAATGTCGTCTTGTGTTGGTCCTTAGGTTTGATCTGGATTTGGTTGTAGCCTGAAAATCCATCCATAAAAGAAAATATCTCGCTTCTCGCACACTCATCGAGAATCTGATCAATGAAAGGCATGGGGAAGTTGTCTTTAGGACAAGCCTTTTTTAGGTCACAAAATTCCATACATACACAGATGGTTCCTTTCTTTTTATTCACAGGAAGGGGGGTTGGATACCCATTTCTTCAAGGGAACTGGGTAGATGAAGCCAGTGTTAAGTAGCTTCTCCACCTCTGCCTTAATAGCAAGGGCCTTCCTGGGATTTACAGCTCTAAGACGTTGTCGAACAGGTTTAGCATCTGAGTAAGTTCTAATATCATGTTCAACAATATGAGGGTCGATCCCTGGCATCTCTTCATATGACTAAGCGAATACATCTCGAAATTCTTTGAAGAGTTCGATGTAGATCAGAATTTCTTTTGGCGAACAATCTGCACCTATATTTACATTCTCAATCTTTCCAGGGGTACGAGAAATATCGATCGAGATGGTAGGAGAAATACTCGCCATATTTCCTTCAACAAAAATGTCATGCATATCAAGTGGAACTACGATGTGACCGACTATCTCACTCAAGGTAGACGGAAAGTCATCTTGCTCGATTATTTCAAGACTTGGGAGAAAATAAGATTGATGATGCATATCATCCCAAGGTCTCTCAAAACCATTCATGGATTTGAGGATGGATTCATCCAAAGGCAAAGTCTCATCTAAGCAATCATGTGAACAAGAAAATGAGGTGGCCCATACAGACCTAAGAAGAGGATCCTCCTCGTCCGTCTACGAGGTAATAGGATCAGGATCAATGGAAGGGTCAAGAACAACTTGATACACAATCTTCGATGTCGATAGTGGCATAGCCATGCCATCATGCAATTGACCTTCACTCGATGAAGTCGGAGAAGGTAGGGTCCATGGATCACTAAGATAGGAAGTGCGGAAAGGAATGGACCTCCCTGCTAAAGAAGGCCTACTAGACATGGCATAAACATGGTGAATCGGTGCTGAGAAGTCAAAGGTACCCATGAGGGAAGAATGCATTCTAACGTCGATATTCTCAGTTGCCGACTGAGAATTGTTGATCACCGGGATCAACGGTCCAACAGATGTGTTAGGACTAGAGTACGCAAAGGATAATTGGTCGATAGTCACGATCTCCCCCTGATGAGGAAAACAAAGTGTACAGAAGACAGACGATATGACAGCGACCATAGCATAGGTCCAATTTCAACCTAGTAATAGGTTATAATCAAGAGGTTCATCAACTACCTCTACCTCCACCTCTACCATATTCCCACCTAACTGGACCAGAAAGGCAGGGAGAATATCGTGAGGGTGGAAAGAATGAACGTCAAATGCAGTCAACATGTTCGACGATTTGGAAAGGGTCGGAGAACTGAGATCTTTCCAACAGACCAGGGAAATCACTCAGGTGGAAACACCTTCATCAATGACTTCTCATTTGATAGTATACTTGGAATACTGCACGTGGATTTGGAAAGCCACATGGTAGGGTAAGCAAGGATTCACATTCGTGAGGTCAAACTTGATAACTTTCGAGCCACTAGGTTCTAGAGCTCCTAAGGTAGAGAGTAAGGCATTCCTCTGTGATGGACATGTTTGGAGTACCTCCAAAGCCGACATTGCACAAGGGGTTTGGCCCAGATCCTCAACGATAGAGTAGTTCTGGGAGGCTCTAGCATTAGGGTTGTGAGTAGAGCGCTTGAGTACTCCTTTTGGAATACGAGGCAGTGGCTCTGGTTTCTCAATCTGTAGGTTCATCTCTGGAGGGGGAGGAGCAGATTCTAGACTGGTACTAGCTTTTGAAGATCTATAATATCGAGAGCGGGTGGCTATATCAATTTTTGCATCGACCATATTTATACAAACACGGTCGCCATCTTGCAACGGTGGGTTTTTTCTTATACCGGGTGCATTTCTGGCATTCAAAGAGCTCAAGGCTAAGTGTTGGTTGTGGGGGATTGGATTCGTCAGCATAACGAGTGGTAGATTTAAAAGCCTCACAGCCTCCATGAGTTTGGGGTATAAATGTGTAAGGTGGTCATCGGTACAAAGTTTACAAGGAAACTTCACCTTACATTTCTCTTTCTTGCCCTCTTAAGTATTATCATTCTGCTTCCCATTATAATATTTGTCCTTGGGCTTGTTACCATTTTTCCCACCCTTACGATTGTTTCAACCTTTCCTTTTATTCCCATCTGGTTGTTGGTCACCATTTGGGTTTTTTGACGATTTCACAAAATGTACATCCACCGATTGGGTGGGTTTGGACGATGAAGACGACGTTGATCCTCCAGCAGACTTCGTCATCGATTATGTGGACTTTACATTGGCAAACCCTACAATGCCATCGGCATGAGGTCTGGTTTTTTGCCTAGGATCATAATTTGATCGCAGTGCTTATGGAAGAAGGTGATATAACATCCCAGACTGAGCATTTATTAAATCTAACTACTAGGATCTAAATATAGCTTCTTTTTCATTGGAGACCCTAAAAGTAGCAACGTCCTTCGAGATAGGAGGGTGCAAAGACTTTAGGAACCATTCTAGGAGAAAGGTTGAGAGTATATGAGTCTTAATCAACCACCTCTATCTACACCACTTCTAGATATGATCTGAGATGTGAGTGGCGGTGTCCTGGCGTAAAGTTGACAAAATTTTGAGGCCAGCATCATAACGAATGGGCAATTTAAATTGGTTGAGAAAGGCCACCACCAACTGATTAAATGACCCATATGTCCCCCTAAGTAGCTCAATGTACCATTGTGAAGAAAATCCAATGAGAGTGCGTTAAAACAATCGTAATATAATAGAATCATGGTTCAAGGAATTCGATGAGCACCAAAGGTGAAAGGTAGTAATGTGTTCACCAGGGTCCTCTCCATTCTTACCCTCAAAATTTGGAATGTTTGAAGGAAGTTTGGTGGGGACGGGAGGCCATGTGGGATCATGACTCACTAGGTCGTTCATTAATTTAGACAAGTCTGGCAGATTGAGCGTGGCCAGAAAAGGGAGACGGGTTTGCGACATCTAGCCCCATCCTCCCACGAAAGATTGTGTGTGGGGAACTGCATTCCACCTAGGATTCTAGTAAGAACCAAAGAACTGTTTGGAATTATAAGGCCCTCCTCTAGGCTGATTCCTATAGGGTGGGTTGGGCATCATTTCAGTAGGAATGTTCTGATAAGGATTGTGAAAATTTCCCCTAGCCGGATTGGATCCGGGTTGGGGGTTTCCCAAAGTGTAATACTGACCTCCTCCAAGTGGGAACCCAGAGGATTGAAGTGGATTTGTCATGCCAAAATTATTGGTTGGAATCGACACCGAGGAGGTAGAAATATAGGGTGGAACTTGTCCGCCAGCTGGGTTGTTCCATCCAACCGTAGAGGGATTAGACTCGGGGTTAAGAACAGGGACACTTCCTACATTAGGATTCATTTGAGGGATATGAGAACCACCAAATGGGAAAGGAGTGTAAGGAGGAGTAGTGCCCCCAAGTCCAAGGCTAGCGTTAGGGACAACAACTGGGATGGCAGTCGAAAACTGCGAAGTGAAGTTAGGCATACCATAAGAAAATGGACAAGAATCCATAGGGATGGACTGAACATTGTAACCCATCAAGTGACCAAAACCCACAAAAGGGTTTGAGGCAAGAGATGAAGCATTAACTACAGGTCAAGCCATAGTACCGATATAAGCCTCTGGCACTGCAACTGTAGCAGTTGCAGGAGTCGAAGGGGTGTCATTAACTATAGTGGGTATTGGAGTCGAAGAACTCCTAGTGTTCTGAAGACTAGACTCAGTACTCATCCTTGTGGAACCACAAGTCTGAAAGGTGTATGTGTGTGTGCCACTTCTAAAAACTCTAAGCCTTTTAGAAGGCAAGAACCCAAAATTTGGTGGTAACTGTAACAATCGACAGGACCAGCGGGGATGTTGGTCCGAATCCACGATGATTTATGACTCAAAAAAATAAAAATATTCTAAGGCCAACTAGTAGTCAAAGAACATACCAAAAATTCAAACGGCCAATATGCATGCAAACGGGCTAAAGTGGTTGAGTGGCCTCCCTCGCTAAAGAAGGTATGTCTCATCCAAGAGGGACTTGAGACTCCCTACTAAAGTTTGGAGGTAACAGAATCAGTTATAGGGGCCCTCGTGGGCTTAACAACCAGTCGGTCAGATCCCCCCAGAGAGGTAATCCTCCATAAAGGATGTGTGATTTCCAACCCTTATCTGACCCAGGGTACAAGGAGAATAAACCCTGCAAGTAACCTGTGAGATACCTAAGTCAAGCAACTAATAAACCACTGTATAACCGATGCACATGCGAGTAGTCGTAAGTTAGGATCACCATATGGGTAGGGTAGAAAAGCCCGAAACCTTGAAAGAACCGCCTCTCACAGAGGTATGGGTACTAGCAAAATCCCCAAATACGAATAAATCCACTGTAATATCTCTGACACTAGGTGAGTATCCAGGGGTTATCCCTTCAACTAACTTTGTGTGACCTCGTGATTAACTCCGGTGTGAGTGGAGCCTCCTGATCTTACCAATTATACGATGGGCTTCTCAACTCCCTGTCTCAGACACATATATTGATTTAATTGCCTTGGAGAAGTTTACTCACAAAATTATATTCCAAGGCACTAAATCCCAAACTAGTTTTTCACCCTAAAAAAAAAACTGTGACTAATCAATTTTATTTTAAAGTGTAAATTTTATTGGTCGTTATTACTCAAAAGGGTATGGAAGTGAAACTCATGATGTTATGACTCTGCAAGAAGATAAATATGAATATAATGCAAAGTCTATCTTTAACTTTTCAATGAATGATATGCTAATAAAAATAGTACAATTTTCAATTTCAACTCTACAATTCAGAAGTAAAATGCAATCTTTCGCTAAATGCACTAAGCTAATGATAAAGGTTCAAAGACAAAAATGATAACCAATGCAAAATGCCTATTTTTTAATTTTTTTTTTCAATATATTAAAGAGAAAATGCATGGACTGAAAAGCAACCTGATATATAAATCCTACGATGTATAAACGAAATAACTCAAGCAAAATACCAAGCAACCAAGCAAACAGACCAGGGTTCAAGGACAAATAAAAAATGAGAAACAATGAGAAAGACTACACCCATAAATTCAAATCCAAACAGGTTTCCTGTCAACCCAGAGAAGCTCAACAAGCACTACAGAGACCTAAGAAGGCTTAGCAAACATCAAATCCCACCCAGCAATCACTAAACCAAGAAAACAAGCAAGGGAAAGTGGTATATGTGATTGTTCAGGAGAAAAGTGCGTATATACGTAGCTTTCAGTGAGACAACACGCGTGTATACACGACTGTCAAAGAAAAAGGAGTGTATAGGATTTAAAACAAGGCCAAGCAAGGGAAAAAAGGCTGAAAACTTGGACTCATAGTGAACAGAATCCGTCAAGCAGTGATACGAAACGAAACATAAAGGAAAAAGAGCAATGCAAGAAGAAAAAATACTTCAACCCTTAGAAGGAAGATCTCTCCCCAGTGGAGTCGCCATTTTTGTTATGAGGGAAAAACTCTCTATGGCCAAGGGTAAACCACAACAGACAGGTATGACTGCAGAAATCAACTCAATTCCATTGTATGCTATATAAACTAATGTGCAAGATAAAAAAGACGTCTACCTCGATCCAACGTTTGATGATGTTCCACTGTTGAGTGCTTCGACCCAAAGCTTTATACCTGCAACAAGTTCTCAACAAACAAGCATAGCAAGTACATGGTGATAATATGAAGGGGTTAGCACATTAGATAACATAAACCATTAATAAACATTACAAACATGCCCATGGATAATAATCATATATTTGCACGATACCAATAGGATGGGAAAGGAGTATTTCTATTAATAATTGATCAGCAGAAGTGACAACATTACAGACTTCCATGTCAGCACGGTTCGAAACCAAGGAACCAAGTTCCTTCCAACTGGACCTCCACCAAAGGCAAGCTCATAGGAGAGAGACAATGAGGTTCTCTCAACAATAGGGAAAGAGCTTGGGGGTTGAACACTGTGTTCAAACTTGAGGGACAAAGGGATGCAGACTCAATATGAAGTAATTTCTCCAGCGTAACTTTGCTCTCAAAGTTGAATTCTTTCTTCTATTTTCCATAGCTCGGAATTCTGATTTTATAGTCTTCAAAATTCAACTGAAGGGCCAATTCGAAATGTTTCCAGTATGTGGAAGGCCAAGGATCAAAGATCTCTTGTCGTGACATGGAAACCCAACTCCATTTTTGTATTTTATGGCATAAATCCCGATGTACGCAGGCTGTAGTGGAGCATTCTGTGTATACGCATGTTGTATAGTAGATAGGGCATGTATATGTGGAAAAATGTGTATTTTTGGTTCTGGATTCATCAAAAAGGGATGACAAGTCTGCATAGGGAAATGGAAAAAGGCCCTCTATGCAAGATAGAAATGGTGGGGCAAATATTGCTATAACATGGGGTTGCTATGTGTGCATAGAGTGGATAGTCAATGGCTCGGATGTCCTTGTGAACTCATAGCCTCAGCTTGGGGGTGGTATGTTGTTGAGAGAAAATGAGCAACAATGCCTATGCTGGGAGGTTCATCCTTCATATGTAGTCAGTTGGTTAATTCTTAACAGATAAGTGTTTATGTTTTGTTCTTATGTTATTCTGTAGTGTGAATGGTTTATATAAATATTGTGTGTTAGTTGTTTGCTTAAACAATTGCATTCAAGTTTAATATATGTTGTTGGATGCATATATAATTGTGGTATCATTCAAATGATTAAATCAGTATGTGATTTGTAGCTGGTAAGTTTCAGGAAATTAATTAGTAGTAAATCTTATTGATTTAATGAATTTTTTCATAGTACTGTTCCCCAGTTAAGCCGGGGGACGTTACATTAAGTGCACGAGTTTCAAAAACTTTAGGAGCAACATAATTGTGACTAGATCCTAGATTAATTAAAATGGAAATGAATTGCTTGATAATCTTACCATCAAATTTGATCACAAATTATTTTTGATGTGCTTGATGATATTCCAATGCAACATAAATCCTAGGAATTGTATGTGCCACATCATTCATAATAGTGGCATCTTGGATGTTTTGAATAATTATAGGTTTGTCCTTTAAATGAATCTAACACTTGTACAGGTGTCTTGCCCCACAACCCCAATAATGGATTAGTTTCCTTGGATTCTTTCCCAAAACCCCAACTAGCCTTTTCCCACTTTGGGCTGATTGATTTTGTTGGAAGGTCATTGGCTGGTTAGTGATATGGCTTGAACCCTTTCTTCCTTTGGTTTGCCTTTCTATTTTTCTTATCCTTCCATGTATTTTGGAAATTTTGATTACACTTGTTATGTTCATAAAAATACTTTCCCTTTCTAATTACCTCTTCAAGTGTACAAGACTCATGAAAATCAATCCTATCCATGTAGGATCAAGGCATAAACTTAAGATACATTGAATATTTACTTCCATGTCTCTAATATATTTGAGTTTTTTTTTGTGGAAAATTTTCTAGGGCATTGGGGTTCACTTAGGAAATACAATTTGTCCCACTCTCTAGATTGTAAGAAAGAATGAGAGTGTTGGTATCTTTCCAAACCCACACTAATATCCACAAACAGTAACTTTCTCACATGTACATACTCTACCTCCCTTTGGAATTGAACGTGTGACCTCCAAGGAGAGAACACATGTTCTTATCCATTAGGCATGTTATCGCACAATCTGTAGTTTGGAAAAATACCGACCCAAACCACAAAGGTGTGACAATTGTGAGAGTATTTACCCACTGTCACCTTAGATAAACACTCCCCTCTCTTTAGTGATGATAGAATCACCGCAAGGGGGGAATATTGGGTGACCCTAGGAGTATTGTGATGGAAATTGAAAAGAGATGAAGGATTCCCCTATAGGTCAAGGTCAAGTGTGGAGATGAGGCTTAAGAGTGAGTCTTGTGAGATGGTAATCGCTTGCCAAATGTGATGTACTTGCAAAACAATGTTATACCTTCCTGAAAAAAGACAATATATAGTAAATGATGCATCAAAACCAAAGAGGATTCAACCAAAAATCTTGTTGTCCCAAATTGCAGCAGTATGGAAAAATATATATCAGAAACAAATGATATTAAGATATGCAAATTATACCATCAAAATCAAGTGCAAGATGTTGGAAACAAAGCTAGAAATGAGTAGATGAATTCACAACAATTAGAGAAAGACTTTGGTATAAATTCAAGGGTTGTTAGTTAGTGTTATCAACAAGATTTGTAACAGTATTATGGCTGTAGAAAACATTTGCTACAACAGCAAGTTCTAGCCACTAAAATCAGCCAACAATCCAACCAAACAATAGCATTTAACTAGTAGATTAATTATGGAATCTTGCAAGTAAATTTTAGTGGTAGAAACATGAGCAAAGAGTATGAATAAGGTGATTTTGTTGTGGACCTATTGGCTGTAGCATCAAATTTATAACAACAGTGAGATCACTTCGCTAAACTAGATGCCCTTAGGGCACAATATAGCTTGAAACATGAAGAATTAAATCCAACTTGAACAATTGCAATATCTCAAGAAATCACGTATACAAATGCATGAATATTCAATCTCCAATGCAAGTAGATTAGTGCCTTATCTATCGGGTTATGGAGTCTCTTTTGTATGAGCTAGGGTTTAGTACTTTTGTAGGGGTGCAATCCCTTTTACTCCCTAGAGAAAATAAACCTTAGCAAGGTAAATATACAAGGGTGTAATCCCTTTTACTCCTTGTAGCAACCTTTGCAAAAGAGTTTTTTCAATGACAACAATATAGATATTGATGGAGGGTGTGTGCCCTTATACTCCTCCAAGGATTTAGATAAATTAAACTTGAAACAAGAAGAAACAACACAATTATGCAGAAATTTCTTACCAATTCCAAGAGATAGCATCAAAAACCCTTCTTTATCAAGAATATTCCACCAAGTTATCAAGAAACAAGCATCCAAGAGATAGAACCTATCCTTTTCCTCCAATGGAAAAGTAAAAGCATCCACAATTGCACCAAAGGGATATAGAGCGTTTTTCCCAAGTAGGACAAAAATTTTAGCCAAGAAAGTATGTAATTCTAGAAACCATGATGATAAAATGAGAGTGAGATGACCTTTATTTATACAAGGTCATATAACCCTAATTTGTCCACTTTAATTTGTCAACAAAAAAATAAAAGAGGTTTGACTCTCTAGTTTGTCTTTACATTTTACAAAAATGAAATGGCATTAAATTAAAATCCCCTAAGGGGTGACATCATTCCCTAAAGGGTGATGTTAGGCCTCCAAGAGAGACGTTGATCCTCTAGGTGAAAATCGTTGGGCCTCCAAAGGCCATGTGTCACCTTTCCATGTTCTAGGGTAAAAAACAATGCATCTCACTCCATCATCTCACATCTCATGACCACCATGGACCATCAAACCATATCAAAACCCCATCAAGAAATATGTTAAGGGTTAGGATATGATGTCCTGGGCCTCCCAAGGCCAACATTGAGGTGCAAGGGGCCACAATATGATCATGTCATGTTTTCCAAATTCCTTCAAAGGAAATTTTCATCTTCCTAAGTGCGCAATGACAGGGGGCACATCATATAGCCTATGGGATTCAAGCCCCTACGAAGGTCCAAGTGACCTTGTGCCTCCATGGAAAAATTCTCACCTGGAAAGGTCCTACAAAGACAAACAAGTACGCCCTCCAAGGGTCCACAAGTCACATGTAGCATGCCAAGTAATCCATATTTAGTAAAATAAGCACCCAAACATGTGCATTAAATCCCCCCTTTTCAAATGAACAAATGCTCAAATACCTTATACAACTTGCCAAATTTAAGTATGGGAGGGTTATCATGGTGCCCTATTGGGTAGATGGATCCCCAAGTCAAGGAGTGTTTCCCAAGAAGACCCTCTCTAAGTCATGTAAAAGAGTATGAGTTGGATGGGGGTATGAATTTTGAGTATGTGGTTTCTCGACATACAAGGGCTCATATTGTTTCATTTATGGGTGCCTTTGTACAGGGTGTGTTGCATCCTTGTTTGCAATGCAACCTTTTTCCAAGCCCTTTATTTTCCATTAGTTTATTAAGGTCCAAACATCGAGTAATACATCCAAGGGAAAGTAAAGAGTACCACAATGCCACTTGAATCTAGGAACACAATGAGTGTCATGTGCAAGGAAAGTAAAAGTCATCACAAATGAATTCCCCCAACAAGCGGGACATTTATTAATTATGTGTTTTATTTTACAGGTCCTTCATTTTTATGGAGAAGTGTTTCATTGCTCTTGGGAACTTAGGGAGAGCATCCAGAGGATAATATATGGCTTTTATCTTTTGCCAGCTACAAGCCTCTAGGCCTTTATCCCCTTCTTCCCATGAAATGATCACTAGCAAATTTGGGTCATTTTGAGACAGTTATTTCGACGCTCTTGCGACACTATGTCATGGATATTGTGACGAATCTTGAGTCTCCCAAACGTCGCTTCATGTGATGTGGCACATGTGATGAACCTATATTAACGTCACAAGAGCAATGATACTAGAGAAGTTGTCAGACATCATCGAAAGAGCGACAAAGTAGGTAAATCGTCGCAAATGAGACAAAGTAGGGAAAACGTCGCAAATGAGACAATGTAGAGATATCGTCGCAAGTGCAACAATAAAGAGAGATCGTCGCACACCTGACAATATAGGAAAAGTAAGGAAAAAGTTTACGATGAATCAACTTTCGAAGCAGTCGTCACACGAGCAACGAAAACAGTGTATATTGCGACGAAATTGCTATACAAATTTCGCAATTTGTATGGCAAGTTCATCACAAGATTTGTACATGTCGTTACAATTGTGATGAAAACAGGGTATATTTACATGAAATTTCTATACAATTTTTGTGATCTGTATAGAAAGTGCATCGCAAGATTTGTAAGGGTTGCCGCAAGTGCGACAAAAACAGGGTATATTGCGACAAAATTGTTATACAATTTTCGTGATTTATATGGCAAGTTCATCGCAAGATTTGTAAGGTTCGTTGCAAGTGTGATGAAACCAGGGTATATTTCTATGCAATTTTTCATGATTTGTATAGCCAGTGTGTCGCAAGATTTCTATGGTGCGTCGAAATTGCAATGACAACAATTTATTTAAAAACAATTGAGCAAAAAAAATAAAATTTGATTTTTTAGCCAATTATAGAAGGTGCTATGATTTCACACTAAAGAGTTCATCCAAGTGCAGTTGTTGCATAACTCCAAACCATCTTCATATATTCAATTTGGTAGGGGGGCCTTTCCTTTTTCTTATAAAATAAAAATAAGAGGGTTGTTGTGGCCACAAAAGTTGGTTGGTTGGTTGAGTCAGTTGACTGACTCGACTGTTCAAACTAAGTATATTATAGATAGGAAAGCCTGAGGAAATAGATAGGGAAGCCACCCACTATCACCTTAGTTCCCTTGACTCTACATTTCTAGGCCATGGTTTCTAACATAAGGAGGGTTTTCCTAGGGGTCTAATACTAAGTCCTGTCATTGCATTTATAGACAGGTGAGGACAAGGACTTTGTTTGACTCGGGTTGACTTCTCTAAACTGATGCTTCAAGAAAAGTAAGAGAATAAAATTCTCAATGAATGCTTGGAAAGAAAACTCTTACTTTATTCAACACAACACACCAATTCACCATTACTCATAATTAGTGATCAAGCAATATACAATGTTCAAGGTGAAACTTTCTAAGTAAAAAGTATATATTCATTCACAAGATAGTCGTCATTTAGAAAATTTCATATGTGCAAGAAGTGAAGCATGAACAAGTACTTATGAAACATTTAAGCATGAAATTGGGTCATTATGATAGCAATGAAATAGAGAATCATTGTAACAATTTCATAGCCAATATAAGTTTGCATCCATTCAATAAGTATATGCCATGAAACACATGAAGTGTCTCTATTGTAAAGAGAGAATAAGGCAACATGCTCAATGTAATAACTTTAGAAGAAATACAATGCTACCAGATTAGTAAATTTCATTATTATATGTCAAGGCACAAAAATTATATCATTAACCAAACTTATCATTCATTCATCAACACTTAGAAATTAATATGTTTCTCATCATACAATATAGATCAATTCTTTGGAACCATGATTGTAGCATGAATTGAACCTCTCAGCCAGCAAACAATATAAATGTTTCACTATTTGGGTAGATTGTTTGGGGTGGTTATTGTTTGGGGTGGTTAGGGTAGGAATGTATCGTGGTCAACCAACCAAGACAAAATACATGCAAACACCACAACAAAATATGGTTAACAAACCTTCATACAATAGTGAAAGGAGGCAACGATTGGAGTAATTACAAGGTCCTTTGGAATTCCTTAACATATTTTGGCTTCTTTGGGATGTGGAAA
This sequence comes from Picea engelmannii, assembly GCA_009831015.1. Taxonomy (NCBI): domain Eukaryota; kingdom Viridiplantae; phylum Streptophyta; class Pinopsida; order Pinales; family Pinaceae; genus Picea; species Picea engelmannii. The sequence goes on along the minus strand of ML776784.1, from coordinate 111,609 downwards.
AGAAGGTGTCATAAAAATACTGCAAGACATCAACACTTTAATCACCATTGAAAGTGGAATACTTCTCCAGTTTTATGACAGTCCTATATAGAGTTTTGGATAACACATAGGAGGTAATGTCAAGGCTTGAAACTAGGTAGTTTGTCTCTCTTCAAATTCATTTGGACACCTATGGAAATGAATATAATGAAATCCTCGAAACATTGTAAAAAGAGGAGGGTTACAAATAGCCCCACACAACAATAAATCTCTACAGAAAAAGGAATACTAGAAAAATCCTAGAACAACAATAAAGAACATGCAACGATTTCACTTTCAATGAGGTTGTTGGACCTTCCAATACATCCAATGATAGTTTATAATAACCCAGAACAACACTCCTTCAAAAAGTTGTAATAAAAGTTGTTTTCAACCCTAGTTATGTTGTATTGATTTCAACCATTCCAAGCAAAGTATGCATTAGGGCATCCATAAAAGTGATCAATTTCTACTTAAATTAAAAATGATTTTCAAACCCTCTTGTGATCAACATATAGATGTTTCTTTGAGAACTAGTTAGCATGATTTGAACTAATATAATTCAATGAGGCTCAATGCAATCTAGATTGAGGATAACACGTTATGAAAACCTTTCCTAGTACTATCAAGGTGAATTGAAAGGTTGGCCAAGCAAAAGGATAGAGCCATCAGACGTCCTACCTTAATGCATGAACAATAACTTCAATGATAAAAGGGGTAAGATTAGACAACTTACCTTGAGAACCCTCCCAAGTGGAGCATTTCACCCTTAATTCTTTGGCCTTCAGTAGCCTTTTTATTCCAAAAAAGCGTTTAAAAGTGCTTATATAAACCTTGAAAATGACTAAACATTAACAAAGAAAAGAAATAGATTCTCAAATAAATATTAAGCCAAGTTTCTCATTAATATCCAATGGTTTTAAATGAGGGAGGACTCTTCATTTTATAGGTGAAGAGCCTCCTCAAATACAATACAACACAATGTGTTAGCTCAATACTATGAGGTCAAAACCATTAACCCAGTCAAAACCATGGGAAAGTACAACAAATCATCTAACAAATCCCTCAAAACCCTCCAAGAGCCAAATGACCCTAAAGAGTGGTACAAATATAATAATAAATTCCACAAGTGTGGGCTAGAGGGAGAGAATACATTAGGTGCACTCTTCAATAAAGGTGAAATTTTCCCATGAGAGTGTGAATGATTGAGTCAACATTGTCCAAATACTCCCAAATATCCTCCAGCCAACTCCCTCAAATGATGGAAAGGTCCAAGTCTGGAATAACGAACTCAAGAATATGACATTACCTCTCACATGTGTGATCCATCCAAGTAAAAACGTCAAGATAAATGGCATGTGTGGCCTCCTCTAGGTGGGTGCTTCTCAAGTAGATAAAAATAAA
>ML776784.1:62840-104776 GCA_009831015.1 Picea engelmannii | reverse complement strand
TTATATAAGAAAATAATAAAAATAATGTAAAATGAAAGTGGAAATTGATAATCATTTACATGTTCTGCAGTTGGCCCTTTTCCACGATCATCCTGCCACATTATAATATAATTAGAACCCCCAAATATTTAAAAAATTGTTAATGATAACAAAAAAACAATGTTAAAGATAATATTTACAACAATGTTAAAGATAATAAAAAAACATAATGCAATAAGTAAAGGTTTCTTAAAGAGGTGTTGCATAAGAACCTACACACTATTAGTCAATGTTTCTATTCGATTCAAATGGTAATCCACTAATAAATTTTCCCCGGGAGCTATCTTTTTTATTGTACACAGGACTACCCGATTCTCTTCACATCCCTCATATATGCAATTCGGTTGTTTGTTTGTTGTCCCGGGTCGTGTGTTGTTTATAAACCTTGCAATATTGTCAGAAGCTTTAGGCCTTCCATCAATATAGATAGTCACTCCCTTATTTTTATCCTTGTTTATTAGTTGTATGTAATTCGTGGCGAGTGCATATCTCTGCATACTTCGCATGTACCGGACCAGCCACATCCAATCATTATAATTGTAGCATGGTCCGACATAGTCCATCAATTCAGTTACTGTATTGTATTTTACAATTATTCCATCCATGGAAAATAGCCCTAAGCCATGCAAGGGGGATGGTGCAATGTGATATGTCCTATTGTTGAAAACGAAGTCAACATCTATAGGAGGTAGTTCCTTAGGTACCCATTGTTTCACCATATGCTTATACCTGAGTGGAACCTCTATGTCTCCTATGCTCTCATCATCATAAGAGCATCATCCTTCTTCGGCAAGAAAAAATTTCATGCGTCTACAAAATTTTATTTGACTTTTTCACCTTTGGTCCTTGTTTGCTTATCATATCTACTAGATGCAATCGCATTTCCCTCTATTTGTCCTAAGATTTCCTCACTCGACGAAGAAATATCTGACAAGTACTTGTTTGGTTGTACCTTCAGTTGCACGTGCACAGGTTGTTAGTTAGTAGTCCATCATCATCCTAGTTCTAATTTATGAACTTTTTTTTTCTATAATCAAAGTTCTAAATAAAAATTTTACATCTTTAGTTTTGGATGCACAATTAGACTAGGGTGCAATTACCAATATTAGTAGTCAACCACCTAATTTAATGTGATATCCCTCTTGATTTTGGACATATTAAGGACATATTAATGTGATAACACTAAGGACATGATAAATTTATAATATGGATCTAAGAAAAAAATAGTAGTAAGGTTGTTGTTTGTTGGATTTGTGCAAATTAGAATTATTATAAGAAATGTCCATTGAAGATGAGGGTCAATGCTATGGAGTAAGAAATCCAACCATCATTTGGTGTGTTGCAAATCTTGGGTGCTTTAGTTGGCAATATGTCTAAGGCAAGCCAAGAGTAGAACTATACAAATATTAGTTTTGTTCAAGACAAGAGTAGAACTATACAAATATTAGTTTTGTTCAAGCCAAGAGTAGAACTATACAAATATTAGTTTTGTTCAATCAAAGTTTAAGAATAAGTTAGTTATGGCGATGGTTAACAATAGTGAAACCCACATTTTTATGTAGGAAGTAGTGGTTGTTAAACTCAATGTGTAGTTGAAATTGGTGCAGTCTTTTTTCAAGGCAGTAAGATATAGTAGTTAGTTGACAGAGACATGTAGAATTTAGTTAGTTTTTATGCCCTCAGGAGCAATTGGCCAAGAGTTCCCGAAATGGTTTGGGATGCGACTTGTAACTGGACATAAAACGAATATTGAAACTCAGATTGAGGAACCATCAACTTTGATGGATTACGAGGAGAGTATTTCAGCTAGACCACCCCTCACTCCCAGGTGCCATGCCTCGGAAGTTGCTTTACTCATTGATTTCAACAACTAGTGTTTTGCTCAGATTGAAGCAATGCAACATTTGGATTAAGGGGTCCAATTTATGAAACCATGCCTCGATAGCGGATGGATAATTTGGTCACCTAGTCCATGCCTAAACAAGCTTGGAGCATCTCACGGAACTAAAAAATGTTGCTTCGTTAGTCTTTTATGCCCTGAGCAGGAATTGGCCAAGAGTCCCCGAAATGGTTTGGGATGCAACATGAAACTGGGCATAAAAAAAAAACCAAGACTTGGATTGAGGAACCATTGTCTCTGTTAGATTCTTGGCATAGGATTTTAGCTAGAGATCCCCTCACTCTCGGTTCCAACCCCTCGAAAGTTGTTTTTTTCATCGATTTCGTTAACTAGTGCTTTGCTTAGTAAGAAGCAATGCAACATTTCGATTTAGGGGTCCAATTTATGAAACCATGCTTCAAGAGAGGATGGACAATTTGGTCACCTGGTACATGCCTAAACAAGCATACAGAATCTCATGGAGCTCAAAAATGTTGCTTCGTTAGGCTTTTATGCCCCGAGGATGAATTGCCAAGAGTCCCTGAAATGGTTTGGGATGCGACTTGAAACTGGGCATAAAACGAAAACCGAGACTCGGATTGAGTAATCGTTGACTCCAATGGATTCCTGGGATACGATTTCACCTAGAAAACCCCTCACTCCCAGGTGTCGTGCCTCGCAAGTTGCTTTACTCATTGATTTTGAGAACTAGTGTTTTGCTAAGTTTGAAGCAAACCAACATATGGATTAAGGGGTCCAATTTATGAAACCGTGCCTCGGGAGTGGATGGAAAATATAGTCACCTAGTCCACGCCTAAATAATTTTGCAGCATCTCACGAAACTCAAAAATGTTGCTATGTTAGGTTTTTATGCCCTCGGGAGCAATTGGCCAAGAGTCCTCGAAATGCTTTGGGATGCGACTTGCAACTGGGCATATAACGAATATTGAGACTCGGATTAAGGAATCGTCGACTATGATGGATTACTGGGATAGGATTTCATCTAGAGTACCCCTCACTCATGGGTGCCATGCAAAATAAGTTGATTTAATCATTGATTTCAAGAACTAGTGTTTTGCTCAATTTAAAGCAATGCATCATTTGGATTAAGGGGCCAATTTATGAAACCATGCCTCGGGAGTAGATGGATAATTTGTTCACTTATTCCATGCCTAACAAAGCTTGTATCATCTCACGGAACTCAAAAATGTTGCTCTGTTAGTCTTGTATTCCCTGAGCGAGAATTGGCTAAGAGTCCCCGAAATGCTTTGGGATGCGACTTGCAACTGGGCATAAAATGAAAACTGAGACTCGGATTGAGGAACCATCATCTCTATTGGATTCTTGGCATAGGATTTTATCTAGAGAACCCCTCACTCCCGGTTCCAACCCCTTGGAAGTTGTTTTTTTCATCAATTTCGATAACTAGTGCTTTGCTCAGTAAGAAGCAATGCAAGATTTGGATTTAGGGGTCCAATTTAGGAAACCATGCCTCGGGAGAATATGGACAATGTGGTCACCTAGTCCATGCCTAAAAAAGCATGTAGAATCTCATGGAGCTCAAAAATGAAGCTCTGTTAGGCTTTTATGCCCTGAGGATGAATTGCCAAGAGTCTCCAAAATGGTTTGGGATGCAACTTGCAACTTGCCGTAAAACGAAAACCGAGACTCGGATTGAGGAAACGTTGACTCCGATGGATTCCTGGGATAGTATTTCACCTAGAGAACCCCTCACTCCCGGGTGCCATGCCTCGGAAGTTTCTTTACTCATTGATTTCGAGAACTAGTGTCTTTCTCAGTTTGAAGCAAACAAACATTTGGATTAAGGGGTCCAATTTATGAAACCATGCCTTGGGAGTGTATGGAAAATATAGTCACCTATTCCACACTTAAACAATCTTGCAGCATCTCACGGAACAAAAAAATGTTGCTTTGTTAGGTTTTCATGCCCTCAAGAGCAATTGGCCAAGAGTCCCCGAAATGGTTTGGGATGCGACTTGCAACTGGGCATAAAATGAAAATTGAGGAACCATCGACTCTGATGGATTCCTATCATAGGATTTCAGCTAGAGAACCCCTCAGTCATGGGTGCCATGCCTCAGAATTTGCTTTATTCATTGATTTCGAGAACTAGTGTTTTGCTCAGTTTAAAGAAACCAACATTTGGATTAAGGGGTCCAATTAATGAAAATGTGCCTCAGGAGCGGATGAAAAATATAGTCACCTAGTCCACGCCTAAACAATCTTGTAGCATCTCACAGAACTCAAAAATGATGCTCTGTTAGGTTTTTATGCCCTCAGGAGGAATTGGCAGAGAATCCCTGAAATGGTTTGGGATGCGACTTGCAACTGGACATATAACGAATATCCAGAATCGGATTGAAGAACCATCGACTCCAATGGATTCCTGGGATAGGATTTCATCTGGATCACCCCTCACTCATGGGTGCCATGCCTCAGAAGTTTCTTTAATCATTGATTTTGAGAACTAGTGTTTTGCTCAGTTTGAAGCAATGCAGCATTTGGATTAAGGGGCCAATTTAAGAAACCATGCCTCGGGATCGAATGGATAATTTGGTCACCTAGTCCATTCCTAAACAAGCTTGCAGCATCTCACGGAACTCAAAAATGTTGCTCTATTAGTCTTTTATGCCCTGAGTGAGAATTGGCCAAGAGTCCCTGAAATGGTTTGGGATGCGACTTGCAACTGGGCATAAAATGAAAATCGAGACTCAGATTGAGGAACCGTCATCTCTTTTGGATTCCTAGCATAGGATTTTAGCTATAGCACCCATCACTCTCGGTTCCAACCCCTCGGAAGTTTTTTTTTTCATTGATTTTGATAACTAGTTCTTTGCTCAGTGAGAAGCATTGCAACATTTGGATTTAGGGGTCCAATTTATGAAACCATGCCTTAGGAGTGGATGTACAATGTGGTCACCTAGTCCATGCCTAAAAAGGCATGCAGAATCTCATGGAGCTCAAAAACGCTGCTCCATTAGGATTTTATGCCCCGAGGATTAATTGTCAAGAGTCCCCGAAATGGTTTGGGATGCGACTTGCAAATGGGCATAAAATGAAAACCAAGACTCGGATTGAGGAACCGTCGACTCCGATAGATTCCTAGAATAGGATTTCAGCTAGAGAACCCCTCACTCCCATGTGCCATGCCTCGAAAGTTTCTTTACTCATTGATTTTGAGAACTAGTGTTTTGCTCAAATTGAAGCAAACCAACATTTGGATTAAGGAGTCCAATTTATGAAACCGTGCCTCGGGAGCGGATGGAAAATATAGTCACCTATTCCACGCCTAAACAATATTGCATCATCTCATGGAACTCAAAAATGTTTCCTCGTTAGGTTTTTATGCCCTCGGGAGAAATTGGCCAAGAGTCCCTGAAATGGTTTGGGATGCGACTTGCAACTAGGAATATAATGAATATCGAGACTTGGATTGAGGAACCATCGACGGCGATGGATTCCTGGGATAGGATTTCATCTAGAGCACCCCTCACTCATGGGTGCCATGCCTCATAAGTTGCTTTAATCATTGATTTTGAGAACTAGTTTTTTTCTCAGTTTGAAGCAATGCAACATTTGGATTAAGGGGCCAATTTACGAAACCATGCATCGGGAGCAGATGGATAATTTGGTCACCTAGTCCATGCCTAAATAAGCTTGTAGCATCTCATGTAACTCAAAAATGTTGCTTCGTTAGTATTTTATGCCTTTATTGGGAATTGGCCAAGAGTCCTCGAAATGGTTTGTGATGCAACTTGCAACTGGGCATAAAACAAAAACCGAGACTCAAATTTAGGAACCGTCATCCATGTTGGATTCTTGGCATAGGATTTTAGCTATATCACCCCTTACTCCTGGTTCCAACCCCTCGAAAGTTTTTTTTTTCATTGATTTTGATAACTAGTGCCTTGCTCAATAAGAAGCAATGCAACATTTGGATTTAGGGGTCTAATTTACGAAACCATGCCTTGGGAGAATATGGACAATGTGGTCACCTAGTCCATGCCTAAACAAGCATGAAAAATCTCATGGAGCTCAAAAATGATGCTATGTTAGGCTTTTATGCCTGGAGGAAGAATTGCCAAGAGTCCCCAAAATGGTTTGGGATGCGACTTGCAACTGGGCATAAAACAAAAACCGAGACTCATATTGAGGAATCATCAACTTTGATGGATTCTTGGGATAGGATTTCAGCTAGAGCAGCCCTCACTCCTGGGTGCCATGCCTCAGAAGTTGCTTTACTCATTGATTTTGAGAACTAGTGTTTTTCTCAGTTTGAAGCAAACCAACATTTGGATTAAGGGGTCCAATTTATGAAACCATGCCTCTAGAGAAGATGAAAAATATAGTCACCTATTCCATGCCTAAACAATCTTGCGGCATCTCACAAAACTTATGCCCTCAGGAGAAATTGGCCAAGAGTCCCCGAAATGGTTTGGGATGTGACTTTAAACTAGCCATATAACGAATATCGAGACTCGGATTGAGGAACCGTTGACTCCAATGGATTCTTGGGATAGAATTTCATCTAGAGTACCCCTCACTCACGATTTCCATGCCTCAGAAGTTGCTTTAATCATTGATTTCAAGAACTAGTGTTTTGCTCAGTTTGAAGCAATGCAGCATTTGGAGTAAGGGGACGATTTATGAAACCATGCCTCGGGAGCGAATGGATAATTTGGTCACCTAGTCCATGCCTAAACAAGCTTGCAGCATCTCACAGAACTCAAAAATGTTTCTCTGTTAGTCTTTTATGTCCTGAGCGTGAATTGGCCAAGAGTTCCCAAAATGGTTTGGGATGTGACTTGCAACTGGGCATAAAATGAAAACCGAGACTAAGATTGAGGAACTATCATGTCTATTGGATTCCTGGCATAGGATTTCAGCTAGAGCACCCCTCACTCTCGATTACAACCCCTCGAAAGTTGTTGTTTTCATCGATTTCAATAACTAGTGCTTTGCTCAATAAGAAGCAATGCAACATTTGGATTTAGGGGTCCAATTTATGAAACCATGCCTCTGGAGTGGATGGACAATGTGGTCACCTAGTCCAGGCCTAAACAAGCATCCAAAATCTCATGGATCTCAAAAAAATTTCTTCGTTAGGCTTTTATGCCCAGAGGAGGAATTGCCAAGAGTCCCCGAAATGGTTTGGGATGCGACTTGCAACTGGGCATAAAATGAAAATCGAGACTCAGATTGAGGAACCGTCGACTTTGATGGATTCTTGGGATAGGATTTCAGCTATAGCACCCCTCACTCTTAGGTGCCATGCCTCGGAAGTTGCTTTACTCATCGATTTCAACAACTAGTGTTTTGCTCAATTTTAAGCAAACCAACATTCGGATTAAGGGGTCCAATTTATGAAACAATGCCTTGGGAGTGGATGGAAAATATATTCACGTAGTCCACACCTAAATAATCTTGCAACATCTCACGGAACTCAAAAATGTTGCTTCGTTAGTCTTTTATGCCCTGAGTGGGAATTGGCCAAGAGTCCCCGAAATGGTTTGGGATGCGACTTGCAACTGGGTGTAAAATGAAAACCAAGACTCGGATTGAGGAACCGTCATCTCTGTTGAATTCTTGGCATAGGATTTTAGCTATAGCACCCCTCACTCTTGGTTCTAACCCCTCGGAAGTTTTTTTTTTCATCGATTTCGATAACTAGTTCTTTGCTCAGTAAGAAGTAATGCAACATTTGGATTTAGGGGTCCAATTTACAAAACCATGCCTCAGGAGTGGATGGACAAAGTGGTCACCTGGTCCATGCCTAAACAAGCATGCAAAATCTCATGTAGCTCAAAAATGTTGTTCCATTAGGCTTTTATGCCCGGAGGAGGAATTGCCAAGAGTCCCGGAAATAGTTTGGGATGTGACTTGCAATTGGACATAAAACGAAAACCGAGACTCGGATTGAGGAATCGTCGACTCTGATGGATTCCTGGGACTATATTTTAGCTAGAGTACCCCTCACTCCTGGTTCCAACCCCTTGAAAGTATTGTTTTTCATCGATTTCGATAACTAGTGCTTTGCTCAGTAAGAAGAAATGCAACATTTGGATTTAGGAGCCAATTTATGAAGCCATGCCTCAAGAGCGGATGGATAATTTGGTCACCTATTCCATTCCTAAATAAGCTTGCATCATCTCATGAAACTCAAAAATGTTGCTCTGTTAGTCTTTTATGCCCTGAGCGGGGATTGAGGAACCGTTGTCTTTGTTGGATTCCTGGCATAGGATCTTAGCTAGAGCACCCCTCACTCCTGGTTCATGATTGGATTCTATTTTCCCTAAACGTTAGTTTCGAGGCTGTATGTATTATTCTCCAAGAGGTTGGGAGAATGTTGGGAGAAAGAAGAGGAACCTCACTTATTTTCGAGAAAAGGTAAACAACACTCCCTATTGTAGGGGAAGGCTAGTATAAGAAGTAGCATTTACTAGATAGAGGGAGGATAAAAGTAGTCTTTGACCATTAATTTCATAATGGGATCATCCTTTTTAAGCAAGACAAGGACTAAAATATATTCAAGGGAATTTTACATATTTCCATGAAGGACATGGACAATTCTGATGTGGACAATTTTGCATGGAGGCATTTCTCCCGAACCTCCTCATGAAAGATTGTGAATCTATGGTGCATGTACAAATATTTGAGTGTTGTAGGTGAATCCCCCTGCAGAAAAGTGGATTCCCTCTTGGTCTCTAGACTTCTAAGGCTAAGACAGAAAGTGCTTAACATGGACATTGACTTATTTTAGATCCTATCAAGCTAATGAATAAAAGAGAAGGAGAAATATATGTACCTTATTAATGACATTTGTCCCTGCAAAGTCCAAGTTGAGCTTCGATCTTGAGCTCCTTGATAGGTCTTGCAAAACAAACAAATATACAATGGACTTCCTACTCTATTGAGATTAGCTCAATCATAGATCCATCTACTGCAGACAAACTTATATGGAACAAGTACAAGTTTGAAAGAAACAGGCCAAGCATTGATTATATTAATGAGAACAAGTAAAAGTACTTACAATCCTTTGAATGAAGGTGCAGCAGCCTCTTCCAGTTCTCCTTGTCCAGCCCCTTTGTTCAATCAATCTCCACTGATTTCTTTGATGACATCTCACTCATGAGATCATAAGTTTGATGTAATTCTCCAACTTCATTCTGCCTTTCACCATGAGAAGGCCTCCTTATATAACCTTGGAGAGGTCCAACCACTTGAGGGATCTTTGGGATGGGTTGAGGATTCCTCTCCTTTAGTTGAGGATCTCCCCTAAGATCATGCCTTGACCATCTATTCAAATCCAACTACCTTCAGGATTTGAGGGATTCTTCCCTAATTTGCTTCAACAAACCCAGAATTTTCTCAAAAGAGGGTAGTGCTCCCCTAAATGGGTGTACAGAGCACTCAAACACTCCCCAAATACGCTCAGGGTGCACCAGTGCTCCCTAACAGTGGGTAGGGGAGCGCTCCTCTCCAAAAATCAATTTTTAAGTGATTTTTCCAATGCAAAAGGGATTATACTTCTTGCCAAGTGATTTTTCTTCTTCCGAACTATCCTTTGAGGTGTCTTAAGTGTCTTCATGACGTCGTTATGGGCACGACATAGGCAAGATGGCAACATACTATTTTTTACACTTGCAACACTTATAGTCAAGATGTGACACTTGCAGACAAGATGCGACACTTACAACACTCGTATGACGACACTTGTGACACTATCGAAGTGAGTAATTTTGAGGTGTAACAGATTGCCCCCCAAAGTATGAAGTTAGAAGACGATGATGACTGAAGTACTTTGTATACTTTTTCGAGCAAGGTCATGGATGCAGAGAAACCAGAAAAAGTTGCACACAACCATCAAACAAATATTATGACATGTTTCAAAACCCAAGGCAGGCATACCTATGCTTGAGTGATAAAGACTTTTTAGGTATGTCTGCCATAAAATACATTGCGGATCCATAATTATATTGACAAAAGGTATAGCCACTGAAGATACACTATGGATCTATACTCCTATGACCTGAACTGATCGTGACCTGAACTGATCGTAGCCACGAAGAATACACAGTGGATCTACGAAATGACAAGACATAGCCACGACCAATACAAAGTGGATCTATGTAACATCATATGTGTCATATTTCAAGAGAACTTCTTCGCAACCTGGGAAAAGTACATATAAGAATGATAACTCAACCCAGGGTCTTCTTATCGATCCTGATGTAGTACAAATCTAACCATGTGAATAGATTTCCTGATGTTGAACATGGCAGAAACCACTTGATTATCGGTCAATGATGTGAACCGTTAACAAGTGCGAGGGAAATCACAATTGATGTCAATGATTCCCAAGGTACTCTAGTACATTCCGATGAATGTGAATGAATGAGTTGAATTCAAACATCTGTGGAATCATTTGATCAGGGGTCAATGATGTAAACCCACTATCAGACGCGAGGAGGCCTGCCATTGAGGCATGCAAGTCCCAAGGTACTAACTAGTTTCTAAGTCTAGCTACTGGGTAATGTGTTGAATTCGACAGGAATAGACTCGTCGAAGTAGGGCCTTAATGTATCCCCCATCAATGACACAAAACTAACACATAGATGTAATTGGTGGATCAAATGAACATAGACTAACATGGGTATTGAAATAAGATATTTGTGATGGCCGACTCTTGAGGCAGATACTTCCCTTGAACACTAAGGCACAACAGCAGAAACATGACATGGACCAAAACTTGATAATCTAGTGGATGCTATGACTTTCGTCAAGTGATCCAAAGGAGTAAAAGAAACTCAGAGGATTGGCTCAGTGCAGAGGTTCAATGGATTAAAATGTGTGCAAAGACAAAGTGTCGTGTTCAAGGGAAACCATAAGAGCTACTGGTAGTGTTCTCAAAAAATTGCTTGGCTTGCTTTTTTCAATTTTTCCCCCATCCAGATAGACGAGTACCTCTTTTTAATTTAACGAGCTCGAGGAGGGTAACACATGCTCGATATGACTCACCTTCGGTAAGCCCCTCTTCCTTTATTTAACGAACTGGAAGAAGTAAGGGTTCGGTCTCATATGGTCCCTTCGATGTATGATCGTTTAACGAGTCCAAAGAAGGTAAACTCGGTGGTTTTTCATATTTAGAGAGTCTGAAAACAACTTAAATACGACTCCAATGTTGTCATTTTTTGTAATGTTAGTCTCGTGAGGTCGGAAAAGAGATAAATTATCACTCGAAAGACGCCCTTTCAAACCTTTTAACGAGTGGGAAAGGAAGCAAGATCACTCGACAATATTTTCATGTTTAGAGAGTCTAAAAAGAGCTTAAAGACAACTCTTGGGGGTTCCTTTTTCGTTTATCCATCCAGGTCTGAAAAAGAGATAAACGTTTACCTGTATGCATTCTCATGTATTTACGAGCACAATAAAGAACAAAGACTAAGCTCGGTATGCCCCCAACTTGAAAGTTGGTGTCTTAACTCCGGAATGATCATCAAAGGCTGGAGACATGCCCTCCAAGCTTCAATTCATTCACCGACTTTGAGGTTGTCACTAATATCTCTACTAGATAGAGAAAAAGGATAAGAATGGATGAAAAGAAGGTTCAAGAGAGGTGACTGTTTCATTTTTTAACGAGAATGAAACAGAAAAAGAATGATGCTCAAGGCTCTGGGTTCAATTCCCAGATTGTTGTTTCATTTTTTAACGAGCTTGCAACAGAGAGGAAAACTATGCTCAAGGCCTCTATTTCATTTTTAAACGAGCTTGCTACAGAGAAAATAAACTATGCTCGTGACCTCTATTTCATTTTTAAACGAGCTTGCTACAGAGAAAATAAACTATGCTCATGACCTCTGTTTCATTTTTTAATGAGCTTGCTACAGAGAAAATAAACTATTCTCATGACCTTTCTTGATCATGGCTTCCAAGAGAATAACGCTATGGAAGGATACCATGTCAAGGGACAAAACTCGGCCATGGCTTCCAAGAGATATGCACTAGATGGAATAAAATCACTCTAGAAGGAACACATGTCGAGGGTGGCAACAGGGGTAAGGAGATCAGGCTCCAATATCCCTACTGAAGAAATTACCATGTCAACTACCAGATCCAAATCATCGGAAGTTGAAGGCATGGGAGATGATAGAAAATCGACATCAGGAGGGGAGATAGACTGTATATCTGCTCAAATTTCTTCACGAGGGGGAAGAAAAGAGGATCGATGATGGTTATCATCTTGAGGTAGCTCGTCAATGCTCAACATTTCCATGATAGATTCATCCGAGGGAAAAATTGGGGAAATGTAATTGATCACAGACGACAAGGAACTTAATCGTGATTGCATCGAGGAACTGTCGAGTGCCAATAGATGTTGGTCATCCGAAGAGGGAGAAACGGATTGGATAGAAACGTATGATGTTTCGGCTGGACTAAGTGGCACGGTGTCACCTAGTGCATCGAATTCCAATGGACTAGGTACAATCAAAGGGTCATATGATTCCAAAGATTGATAAGTTGCGGTTGAAATCATATTGACAGTGGCAATATGATTTGTAGTCGGTGAAAGTGGTGTAGGGAAGGTACCCATGAGGCTAGAATATTTCAGTAAGCCAACACCAACGCTCTCATACGTGATCTTGTGGTCTCCCAAGAAAGGAATATTGTTGGTGGCGGGAGCACGAGCATCGGTCGTGTAGAAATCCAACTGATCAACAGTGACAATTTTTCCCTGATGAGGAAATTGTACACATCGAAAGACCGACGAGGCAACGACAGTCATAGCATAAAACCAACTTCTTCCAAGTAACAAATTGTAATCGAGGGGAGTATCGACCACCTTGACATCAACAGTGATAGTTTTTCCACCCAATTGGATGGACAGGGACTGTAAAAGCCCATGGGGATGAAAACCTCGCCCATCGAAGGTGTGTAACATCGTTGGGGATTTGTTAAGTGCAGAAGATTTTAAACCTTTCCAACATGCTAAATACATGACACAAGTCGAGGCTCCCTCATCTAGAATAGTTCGGTGGATTTGTTGATTGTGAACAACAACATCAACTTGAAAAGTAAGTTGGTGGGAGCGAGATGCATAATTTTCCAGGTTAAACATGATATGGTTGGACGACTCAGGATCAACATTGCCAATAGCGGCCAAGAGTGTTCTACGTTGACTGGGGCAATGTTGTAGAACTTCTAATGCGGACATAGCACATGGTGCTTGAGCCAAATCTTCAACAATGTTGTAGTTCCGGGAGACACGTGAACTAAGATTAAAGGTATCTTTGTGGATAGTGCTCTTAGGAGGGTGTAAGATAGATTCGAACATAGGTTTCTCAATCTAAAGTGGTTCAGACGAAGGATTAACTGATGGAGGACTAACGAAGGATGATGATGGATCTGGTAAAGTATCGGTACTGTTAGTCTCTTTTCCTTTGACAAGGTTACCTGGTGTGTTGTATGTCTTAGAGTGAGTTTTCAAATTAATCCCATTAAACATATAAATATGTGCACTCATCGAGGCCTCATCATGAGGATGGCTAGAACTACCCCCAGGAGAGGGGGTTTGAGCAACCATGGATTGTTGCTGTGGAAAATGATAAGTAAGCACAGCGGGTTGTGAATTTCCTTGGAAAATTTTGGCCATTTCATTATGATGTGGACAGTCTTGATTGTAGTGATCATCACTACAGATAATACATGAGAATTTCAATTTCCGTTGTGGTTTTTTTTTGGTAGCAGGTGTTTGAGCTTGATTTTTTGGTTGTTCATTGTTATTGGTATTTTTTTATTTATTTTTTGTCTTCTTCTTATCTCTGGATTGTTGTGAATGGGCAGATTGAACTGCATTCACCTCATAAATCTGAGTTTGAGGGGAGGTAGAGGAGAGTGTGGTCGATTGGGAAGTAGATTGAGTTTTGACAGAATCGATAACACCGTCCATATGAGATGAGGATGACGGTTTGGATGGATTAGTATTAGCTCGAGCAACATTCGGAAGAAAATCATACAAAGTACCAGATTGTGAATAAACCAAATCTAAGTACTAAGCCCGAGCAATGGTCTCTTCCTTGGTGACTGCGCCACCCATAGCAACATCGCGAGCGATCGGGGGTAAAAGTGATTTAGTAAACCATTCCGCCAATAATATGTCAAGAATGATTACCTTGATCAACCTTCATCGTCATCTCCACTCATGAATATGGTAAGAGATATGCACGGAATCAGTTTGACGAAGGGATGTCAAAAGTTCAGTCCCCATCTTGTAGCGAATAGGTAGTTGAAAGTGCGTGAAGAAAGACATGGCAAGGGAATTGAAATCATGAAAAGAAGCGTGTGGTAGTTCAATATACCACTTTGTTGCTGAGCCTGTAAGTGTTCGCTGGAAAAGATGCAAACGTATAGAATCATCCATGAGAGAGTTTGATGAACACCAAAAATGGAAAGTCATCACATGGTTATTTGGATCTTCGCCAGATTTTCCATCAAATTTCAGAATATCAGAAGGAAGTTTAGCTGGAATAATTGGCCAAACCGGTGAATGAAAAATAGGATCATTAGTTAACCGAGAAAAATCTGGGAGATCCAGAGTTGCAAGGAAAGGTAGTTGTCGACTAATTTGCGGATGATACTGTTGTGGCATAGGAACACTAGTAGGACCATAAACTAGGTTAGGTGGATAGTTGTAACTAGTAGGTCCTCCTACATACGATTATTGTTGGCCAAGATAAGCAGGATTTGATGATGGCTGAGAAACATTTGCATAATCTGGTGGGTTCTGAGCATTATAAGCCGGGTGATTTGCTTACCCATAAGGAGGATAAACATTTTTCCCTTAAGGGTAGTAAGGAGTATATCCTAGAGGTCGATACACATTAGACCCATGAGGAGGATAAGGTTGTTGTCCCTGAGAAATCCAGGTGGTGTTTGGGATGCTGCCCAGATAAGGTTGTCCATAAGACGTTCCGGAAGGAACAGGATTTGATACTCCTCCTCCTGGGTTATGATATGAATTCCCCCCAATGTGGGATTGGTTAAAAGTGCATCCTAAAGATACTCCCCATGATTGTGAAAGTTTTCCAGCAAATGAAGATTTCCCCCCTACTAGTGGTGAATTAACGACCGGGGTATGATTGGCAAAGGGAGGTTGCCCTCCAAGAGGAGCATGAAAAGGGGGTTGTCCCCCGGGAGGGTTAGGCCCGCCATAGAATGGTGGTCCTCTAGGAAGGAAAGGTTCATTAGATCGTGGTTTCCCCAGTCGGTTGTATTTGGATGGCAAGGGTCTGCATTCTCGGGTGAAAAGATGTTCCAACAGGATCATGCAGAACATGTGGAGTTGTAGAGTGAAATGTTGTAAAAGAGGGGATAGGGATCGAAGTGCCTTGAGAATGAGTAGAGGTGATGAGTCTAGCATTAGTATAGACTTGTGTTGATGCAACAGTAGGGTTAATGACCTAATCGATGTGGTGATTCATAGTTTGACTAGATGGTCATGTTTCACCAGGAGGGTCATGAGGATGAAAGGGTTGTCGAAAAGATTCAAAATGCTCATAGAGATTGCGTCCCGATGAAATCCTCCATATAGAATGAGCAGGTGTGGGATTTGTATCTACTACAGTGCTAGGACGAACAAGAGTACTATACTCATCACTAAAGGTTGGTTCTATGGATCCCATATATGTTTCGATAAAATCTCTCTCTAGTAACCGTGGGACTTCTTCATCTATGACGTTCCCAAGGGAGTCTAAACGAAGAAAAAGTGGTTTGAGAGGGGTTACCGACACATATGTAGTGTGAGGAGTGGGATTCTCAACCTTAACCAAAGCGCCTTCAGAGTTATCTAACAGAGGAGCAAAAACACTTCCAGCGTCAGATTGATTTTCTACCTCTCCACGGTAGTTGTCTTCTTGAGGGTTAGGAGGTAAGGGTTGGTAGCCTTCCAGAGGCATATCTTGCATCCTACATGATCGGTGAAGACCTTTATCATCTACAGGCTCAATTTTGGAGAATAACAATATACGCTGAAAATCTAGGGCCAATTAACAAAAAGAAACAGCATACACTAATACAATCTAGGAATCAAAACCAAGCAAACAAAACTTCTTTCGATGATCATACTAGTCGGTGATGAAATCCAACATCATGTGACCAAGTCAAGAAGGGGCTAGGATATGGTGGAACAATTACAATGGCGACCTGCTTAATGGACTTTCACCTTGGTGTAAGCTTCCACGCAATAATTATGGATTTACCCTCCAAGGAGCCCGAGTGAGTTTGACCAATGTCTGTCCCAAGTACAATGAGACTTAATTTCATTGTCACCTCATGTAAGTACCTAAGGATTATGGCAACTACAGACACCAACCCACAGTTAGCCCCTGGGCGGGTACAGTTGACAGTCCGATCCGAACGTATGGGCAGGATAACAAGTCCGAAATCAACTCGAGAGGCTCCCACACATAATCATGGGTATACCTTCAAGTGACCCCCAATACACAATCCTACCACTACAAACAGTTGAACCATAAAAGGATAATATCCATAACTCACCCAAATTGGACCTCGTGTGTAACCCCTATGTGAGAGGGGGATCCTAGAAAACCTATATGACAATTGGATTTGACTCTCCCTATCTCAGATTGCTAATGTTCATTTTGAAAACTTTGGAGAGTTGTACTCATAGCCTAATCCAAAGTGTTAATCCTAGTCTTAATGTTGGTGGAAGATCCTAAAAACAAAAATGTTCTAGAAAAATTTTAATCAGCGTTGATTTTATGGTTGTTCTTTACTCAAAGGGTGCATGACAATGAAACTGATGGTATGATGACTCAAATCCAAAAAAATGCACAAGAATATGATAAGCAATCTTGTCTTTCGATGAATGGTTATTTAAGGGAAAGAGAGAAAGTTGTTTTCACTATCAAACACTAAGATGCAATGTCCTCATACAAGTGTTTCTCAATGAAATCCAATGCAATGCTAAAAATTTCATAAATGCCTTCTAATATCCAAACCAATCACTAAAATATGTCCTTTTGTTTCTATGTGAATGATAATCAGATGCAAAACTTCTAAACGTCAATCAAACTTCAGGATTAAACAGTCAGAAGAAAACCTCACACAAAACAAAAAATACACTCTCGTCGTGAAATAGACAAGAAGGACAAAGATGACCAAATGGAAAACAAGAACCAAAAACCTCAAACAAAAAGAGAAATGATGAAAAGTTGACTTCAAAGATCAAATGAAAAAGGTTCAAAGACCTTTGGATTTCCTCAAAAAAGTTTTCACTCAGTCAGATAAAGGAGAAGAAAACAACAAATTAACTCTAGGTCAACAAAGACAAAGAGTGGTTTCAAGGAAAGGAAAGAAGATGTCAAAATCCAAAACAAAAGAGGATGAATTCTCAGAAATAATGGTGTTTGAAAGCCAATATCAAGATGGACTGAGAGTATGGGACCCTGAGAAAATGCCAAAACCCAGAAATAACTTCAGAAAATGCAAATTTTGCAGAATTTCTCACAAAAAATGGGGTATCACTCTAGTGTAAGGGGCACCAGAGCATTCCAACACTCTGTGTAAGGCTACAGGGGAGTGCTAGCGCTCTGACAGCAACAAGGTGGGAGCGCTCTTCTCCAAAAACTCAGAAAAATGTCCAAAAACTCAAAAAATGAAGGGAATTTAGTCAATCAGGGTGATCCTGATGACATAATGAGGCAATCAAACCAATATAAGAATCAACATGACAATATGGAGAAGATCAAATCAGTGGTAAAAGGGCCAAAAAAATATCTGGGAATGGAAACAAAAATCAGAGCTCCTCCCTAGTGAAGTCGCCAATTTCTATTGTAGGTGAATTCCCCTGCAGACAAGTGGATTCCCTCTTGGTCTCTAGACTTATAAGGCCAAGACAGAAAGTGCTTAACATGGACACTGACTTCCTTTTATATCCCATCAATCTAATGAATAAAAGAGAAGGAAAAATATATGTACCTTATTAACGATGTTTGTCCCTGCAAAGTCTAGGCTGAGCTTCGATCTTGAGCTCCTTGATAGGTCCTGCAAAAAAAAACAAAGATATAATGGACTTCCTACTCTAATCAGATTAGCTCAATCATAGATCCATCTACTGTAGACAAATTATATGGAACAAGTACAAGTTTGAAAGAAACAGGCCAAGCATTGATTATATTAATGAGAACAAGTAAAAGTACTTACAATCCTTTGAATGAAGGTGCAGCAGCCTCTTCCAATTCTCCTTGTCCAACCCCTTTGATCAATCAATATCCATTGATTTATTTGATGACATCTCACTTATGAGATCATAATTTTGATGTAATTCTCCAACTTCATTCTTCCTTTCACCATGAGAAGGCCTCCTTATATAACCTTGGAGAGGTCCAACCACTTGAGAGATCTTTGGGATGGGTTGAGGATTCCTCTCCTTTAGTTGAGGATCTCCCCTAAGATCATGCCTTGACCATCTATTCGAATCCAACTACCTTTAGGATTTGAGGGATTCTTCCCTAATTTGCCTCAACAAACCCATAATTTTCTCAAAAGAGTGTAGTGCTACCCTAAAGGGGTGTACAAAGTGCTCAAACACTCCCCAAAGATGCTCAGGGTGCGCCAGCACTCCCTAACAGTGGGTAGGGGAGCGCTCCTCTCCAGAAATCAATTTTTATGTGATTTTTCCAATGGCAAAGGGCTTGTACTTCTTGCCATGTGGTTTTTCTTCTTCCAAACTATCCTTTGAGGTGTCTTAAGTGTCTTCATGATGTCGTTATGGGCACAACATAGGCAAGATGGTAGCATATTGTTTTTGACACTTGCAACACTTATAGTCAAGATGCGACACTTACAACACTCGTAATGACGACACTTGCGACACATTTTGAGGTGTAATAGTGAGATGTGGGTTTATGATAATATTTTGAATTTTCCAATAACATTCTCCATTGACCTTGTGTAAACCTTTCCATTTGGTGTTTGTTGCACTAAGTGTAAAGAACAATGTTGGAGAATTATAAGACATAAGTTAGGTATGAGCTATTTGTTACCTCTTTATTACCTTTTATTTTAATTGTATCCATATTTTATATTGATCAAATGAGGAATTAACCCGAAATTGATGCCATTAGACACAAACTCAATCCTAAGGCCAACTAAGGAGAAAAAATAACACATGCTAATTAATCTAGGAGTCAAGCATGGAAATAAACCTTCTCACAAATAAGTGCTAGCTGGTGATGAAATCCAACATCACAGAATCGATGCGCGAAGGGGCTGAGTTTCGGCGGGTGGGAAAGTTACATTGACAACCTGCTTAATGAACTAACACCCTGATGCAAGTTACCTCATCGAGTAGTGGGAAACCCTCCAAGGAGTCCGAGTGAGTCTAGCCAATGTCGATGCCAGGTACAACACCACCTTCCCTGTGTTGTCACCTTGTGTAGGAAGTCTAAAATATTATGGCCTCTATGGTACCACCTACTATACCAAAGCAGAGGGGGGGATAGTCAACATTTGACACCAAGACCAATAAAGCAGGGTTGATTACTTTGAGGGCCCCAATGCGACCTCATGATTGACCCTTGTGTTATAAGGGATTCCCTAAGTCAATGATATAGCAACTGATTTCACTCCCTAACTCAAGGATTTATGTTTGTTTAGAATCTTTTGAAAGTTATTCGCACAATCCTATTCCAAATATCTACACCTAAGATAAGATGGGTTTTAAGAGCCCTTGAAAAGTTGCTAGATAAATTTTAATTAGCACTTGATTTTAGGTTGTTGTTAACTCAAAGGAGTGGTCATGAAAATGATGGCATTTTGACTCAACTCTTTAAACCATGCAAGAGGAAAATGAAATGCAAGAAATTCAACTTCGATAAAAACTAGCTATGGGAAGGAGCAAGAGGTTTTAAGCAAAGAAATAATTTCTTGATAGATTACTACGTGTGTAGTACTACAGAATGACCAAATTTTAAAAATACCATGCAAATGTCATAGTTCACTTAGTACACCTATACAACATTGAATCAAATGTCATCATTTCTAACATACTAAACTTTTATTATTATAGATACCACCATACACATCTTGAATACTCATAAGGATCACAGCAGCTTCACCTTGTTGACCAAGAATAACAATGTAATAAAGAAAAAATGATACAAATCCTTGTTTCATAAGAGGAATGCCACATAAGGATTTCAAAGTAAGATACGACATTCACTTGCATGATCTAGATTCCTATTCATGCCCCCCTTCATTGGACCAAAAGAAAACACGATTCAAAAATCCATCCTATCCTCTTTTTAAGAAAACATGATTCAAATACATCCTTTCCTCTTTTTAGTCCTTGCAAAGAAAGGACTATAATAATCACCTCATGCGAATAATTCATATGTATAGAACATGTAACAAAAAAATATTTAAGTTATGGTAAAGTCGTAGAATTTTGTATTTTCCGCCATATTAATTTTTTCTTGAGTTGTACAAATTGTGTAGTTTTTAGTGTTCTCTAAATAAGATGGTCTCTATCCCTATGGCCATTGATGGTCTCTCTTGATATGGTCCCCACAATCTAAGGAATACCAAGAAAATAATGTTTTGCATTTGTCAAGATAATACCCACAATAAATTTTAATGTTAGGACAATGAAAGAAACAAGCCAAAATATTAAACAATGTATCACATACAAACAATAGACAAGAATTAGGTTGCACGGGGTGAAGAGGGGTTGGTGACTATATAAGAAGAGATGGCTATGGTGAAAGAAGAAGAGGTCGAGGTGGTCAACATGGAGGATAAGGCGGATATTAAGAAGGTTTTTTTTTACCTATATTAGGAGCAAGAAAAGGGAAGGATGCACTTTTGTGAAAAAACCCTCAAATAAAACCTGAAGGAAAGAAAACAATATGTACTCATATTTGACAAGACAAAAAGAATATGTTAATGAATCCATATAAATTTTAAGAAAATTGGATAAATAAGAATAATTTCAAGGCTCTAGATGAATTTTTGGATCCATCAAGTGAGGAAGAATCCATATCAAGGATGATAGAATTGATGACTATATTGGATGCATCATGTTGTCATTGGATGTGTAATGCTACTTGTCAGTTACCTTAATTTACCCCCTCATCACTTGGTCAATGTGTCATGCCACCATTGGATGTGAAGAATGCCAAATTTCAACTATCCTTGTTGCCACCTCATCATCTAGTCCCTATGTCAAGTTATCATTAGATGTGAAGAAGGATTAAGGGGTGAAGATGGGTGGATTAGTTAGCTCTGGTTACCACTTGGTCCACATGTCATGTTTTCATTGGATTTGAAGAATGCCACTTGTTATTTAGACATGGTTTCCACCTCATCACTTAGTCCATGTATCACATCATCATTGGATGTGAGGAATGCCACATATTAGTTAGCCTAGGCTACCACCTCATCACCTAGTCCATTTGTCATATTGTCATTGAATGTGAAGAAGGGTGTAGGGACAAAGATGGATGAGATGGATGGAGCATGGTGGATGATCTCTAAGGTGGATGACCATGTGCACATTTGATGATATCTAATACAAAAAATGATTTTTATAATGTTGGTCTATAACTTCCTCTATTTTATTGTATAGATTTTATTTGAGGATTGCCTTAATAAGTGGACAAACTCAACCTTTACGGTGAGTCTTTTTTTTGATGAGGCAAAATTCTGCCTCCAATCTACTCATTTTCTCAAAATTCTAACGATGTGGTTTATCTCAAAATGAGCCAAAACTCTGAATAAAAAAGTTCAATAATCAAAATTCCCATGTCTTTACCTATGTTTTAAATCAGCAATAAGACTTATGAAAAGTATTAGATTATAAATTCCATTTCCAAGAGCTCATCTAGTGAATTTTTTACATTTTGAAATTATTTTTCTTTCAACATTTGTTTGAAATATTACTTGTCTTGCCACAATGATGATTTGAAATTATTTTTCTTTCAACATTTGTTTGAAATCATTTTGTCTCCACATGGCCAACTTGATGACAATGTTGTCACTTATCAATAATTATATCCATATGTATCGAAAGATAGGTGTGTTGAGTTGTTGATTTTCCATTAATAACAAGAGACAAAATAGAAGATTTGATCGTTGTCTCTATTCGAAAAATTAGCAAATGAGGTAAATCAAAATGTTGAAGTAGGGCTTGGATGCGATGGAATAGTGGTGAAAAAATATTCCCAAAACCTAGGTTGAGCATGGCTCCCTTTTATTAATTATCAAATAAATGAAAATTTTGAGTGTGCAAAGGTTATACTCACCATTCTTTCCCACAGTCTCGTGCCTCCTTTCCCTCGACAGTCTCGAGCCTCCTTTCTCGGTCTGATCTTTCCCTCCTTTCCCTCGGCCTCAAATGTACCTCTTGTGCCTCTTTTCCCTCGATAGTGGCACCTTAAAGAAAGCCCTCATTACCAAATCATGTCTCCTAAAATAATGTGGGTGCAGGCCCTTGACACTCTCGTGGTTCCTTTCCAGGTATGATCAGTCTTGGATGACTCGGCCCTAGTCGATTAGAGTAAGCAGGAGATGGATGACCCGACCCTCAAATAGAGTAAGCAAGAGATATGTAACAGAGTCTCCTTGCTCTGTCTACTCGATCTTCTCGGTCTCAGATGGGCTTGTTTTCTCAGTCTCGGTCTTTGTCTGCTCAATCTGTTATGTCTCACCTTACCAAACCCTGTCTTGGCCTCAAAGTGTATGGTGCATATGGGTGAAATCGAATTATGTTTCCCCCTTAAAAAAACTCGCCTTAATAATTAAGAAATCTGCCTTACCAAACCCTCTCTCCGCCTCAAAGCGTATAGGTGAAATCGAAGGTTATTTCTACATTTGCATATTAATATAATGATGACATAATTATTGGGATGGTAAGTCACCATGTAAGAAATATCATTTCAATTTTGATTAATATAATATATAATATGTTTCAATTTTGAATTTGATTGTAAAAAGGGTCACAATGGTGAATCTAGGAATGTACTCTCCTTTAGCCCAATCACATTCTAAAAAACCATGAAATACTACCACATTGTTGACTAACTAGGATATTAATCAAATATCTATGCTTCTTAAGTGCAAATATGTTATTTTGTGCATGAATTAAAAAAAAAAAACGATGAGGGTTGCCATTTTTAACTTATTTCTTTCCAACAACATTATGGAGTAGAAGAAGGTGTATTTCTGAGTAAAGGATACCTTGGATCTTAGTACAATAAGTATGAGGGAGGTTGGGATTGTTATTAGTCAATTTTTCCAGTGGTTGTATCAACATTTTTTCTTTCATTCCTTTGAATTCAAGGTAGGTTTTTGTTCTGACTAGTATGCTTATACTTGTTAAATTTTACAAATTTAAAAATAAAATAAAATTGTTTTATTTTTTTTGAAAAGTATTCTTTAAATTCCATGGACATGTAGAATACCCATGATTATAACCCAAACCCACCAACACCAACTATAGAAATTCCCAACCATATCCTTCAACCACCAATTGGAGAGGCAAACACTAACATTGACAATGTCATTGAAACACTTAGAAACCTAATTGGCTCTTTTAGAATTATTAAAGATCCAACACACCTTTCTCTTTTAGACAATCATTTCTTCCATTTCACATGAACAAGGGAAAAAAATGATATTTCCAAATGCAGGGCCAAGAAATATGAATACTATAAAATATATTTATATAATTATGGGGTGAAATATTTACAAATTTTGAAATTTGGTATCAAGACCTTGTTTATTTCCCTAGAATGGACAACACCCTCTTAAGATAAAAATAAATATTCTCATGTACTAGTGCACATATTGTACATTTATAGACATCTAGATGGATCAATAGTTATTATTTTTAATAAACCACCTTGCAATAAAAGGGAGGTTCCACAAAATTTTCAATAAAAATTATGGGTTAAATTTCATTTAGCCCTCTATGTCAACTATTTCGAAAATAATTGGAGTTCCTCTGAGTATGATGCATTGGTGTCAACAACAAAAATAAATTATCTTTTATATACCAAATTTTTCCTTGTACTTGTCTAGTTCTAGTTCTTATACTTTTAGCTTGCAATTTTGCAATGCATGGAAATATTGATACCTATACCTAGGCCCTTTAGCTTTACATATTCTCCTATCATGGCCATAGTAAAATAAAGTATTTTTTGTCTAATTTGAGGAAGTAATTTTGTTGTGTTGTAGAACACTAATTGGGTTGGAACATATTGTTTTCAATACATGCCAAGTGTTGTTTGTAGCTATATTGTACTATTGATTTAGATACCGCTAATCACTCTAGCTTTTGTCAATGGAGTTTTTGTCAACATAGCCTATATTTGGATATTGCACAATAAGTTAATTTCTTTTAATCATAATATACAAAATAGGTGACATGGTTAAGTTTATTATTATTTGCAAATTCCCTACTATTTTCACATGTTTTTCACATCTTGTGTTTTCAATCTTCAATGGAACTTCTTACTTTTCTACCTCATGCATGAATTTAGGTACCTTTTGTTACTACATGTATTTGCATTATAGACATGATTGTCGAAGTTTATATTGATGTGCCTTTCACACAAGTATTGAGCAGGTTAAATTTATCTATAGACATGTTTTTGTTTCTTATGATTGTTCATTTATGTCTGTAATTAGTTGAACGCTTGTTGTTTGTAGCCATTAATGTGATTTTATCTTTTCTTTCCCCTACAAGAATTTCCATTGGTTGGCCCTTTTAGTGCCACTGCACTTGTAGGTTTTGTTTTTTCTTCTGGTATGATTAAACCCGTTGCTAATTTTCTTGGTCTTGTTGTTGTTGCTCAATTGATGGTGTAGAGACCACTATTTCCTCTATTGTTGTGACTTCTATTATTGGTATATCTACTACCATTGTTTCATCTACCAATGGCATGTCTACTTTTATGGATTCTACTAGTGTGACATCTACCATTTTTTCCATGGAGTAGAGGTTCAATTGAAGGCTCCACCTCCTGGCCAAGAAAACCAATATCCAATGTTGTCCTAGATTTTCTCAATTAGATCAGTAAATAGTTGATTAATTTTTTTGAGTAAATGTGGGTTTCATTATAGGTGTTAGAGTTTTTCATTAATTTATTAATTATAAATTTTGTAAGATTTTATTGTAGAGAGGCTTGGGACAGGACACCATTCACAAGTTTGGCTACCTCATCAACAATGAAGTTTTGTTATATTGAATTTTTATTTTATTTTTTAAGTTTGCTAATAATTAAAATTGTGGAAAATAATATATAAATGTTGTTTCATTTCCAGTCTTTGTAAATGAATAAAAATATTTGATGCAGGAAACCTCAAGATTCCATTATAAGAAAGAAGAAAAATATCACATTTGGAGATTGGTGGAGGTCAATGGGTGTCTTCATTTGTCTTTTTCAACATGCAGATATTGTACTTTAGACACAAGTTTCCATTTTGTACTTTGGGCATGAGTTTTCCACTTTGTAATTTGGGCACAAATTTCCATTATGTACTAGGACATGATGTGACATTTGGGCAATTGTGGAATACATGCATACTTCCATCATGATTTTTTAGCTACAAGTTTTAATTCTAGTTTGAAATGTGATGGTGTTTAAGAGACATGATGAGGTTAGAGTTGCTCCAAAAACTTTCTATTGTAATTCTAGTTTTAGTGCAAGGGATTCTAATTTGAAATGTGATGGTGTTTAAGAGACATGATGAGATTAGAGTTGCTCCTAAAACTTTCTAATGTAATTTTCACATTGATGGAGTTTTTAAAATGCTACTAGTGGAATGAAGTGTCATTATGCAAATAATTCAAATTTAAACTTAAGAGTGTCTATAACTCTTATGTGTGTATATATAAACTAGAAATTTTGGATAAAGTTTTTAAAATGCTACTAGTAGAATGAAGTGTCATTATGCAAATAATTCAAATTTAAACTCAAGAGTGTCTATAACTCTTATGTGTGTATATATAAACTAGAAATTTTCCATAGTGGTGCAAAGACATCATGATAGAATGCATCGTGTAATATCTCATTCAATTAAAATTGTGTAACATACAATATTCATATATATCAACTAATTATTTGCAACCAATCACCACTATTCACTCATTTTAAAACACTTTAGATTTATTGTGATGAACACCAGAGATGGAGAAAATATTGGTATTTGTAACCATATGTAACCATATGTCATTGGCCTTTTAGGAGGTTATTAATTCCCACACCCACATGGAAAGTCTAGATAAATTCTACATGTAACAAACTTTTATGGGAAAGAGTATGGTATCTCACATTCTCAATGAAAGTTTGACTATGTTGAAACAATACAAAATATTCATTAAAATATAAATGGTAATATTAGGAAAACCCAAAAACATTTAGAGATTTGATCTATAATGCCAATACATTGTAGTATTGATCTATCAACCTCACAATCACATCCCTTACTACTGATGTGATGAAATAACTGGCACATAAGAAACATTGACATATTTTCTTGGATAAGAGCTTGATGTGTCTATATTTTCCTTTGTGATAGTAAGGTTGTTGTCATCATTGATGGTATGTTATGAAACTATCCTATTGATATTCTAACATCCCTTTGTATATTTTATTTGGCTTTTGAGCTTGCCATTTTATCTTTGTTGAATTGAGTAATAGTCATTATTGGAATGAATCCTCACTTTTATACTCTTCCCTTACTATCTTTGTCGAATTATCTTTGTTGAATTGAAGAATAGTCATTATTGGAACAAATTATAATCTTCCCTTACTATCTTTGTCGAATTGAAAAACATCTTTTTCATAACATGTTTGTTATTTTTTCCTTAGTACACATCATGTTATGAAATTTGTAATTTGTTTGTGATATTGTTAAAAACTATTTCTTAAAACACATGATGGGTTGCATCACAATATTTCAAATGTTTTTTCATACCAATTGTGTAAAAAGAAAGGCTTTTAACAATATGATTACTTATTTCTAAGCTTTTAATCATTTGTATGACTAAAAGTTTCCTAATTATAACGTGAATCCTAGATTTTAATAAAGATAGAAGTAACTGACATTTTATTGCATTTGTATAATTGATAATGAATAGTTTGGTTAGATAGCTTACCTTCAAAGAATTCTAGGTCATTTTCGCCATGGCACTTGAATGTGTTTAGGAGTGTTTTGGTGCATTTCCAAGTTTAAGTAAGGGTGTTGGACTCATAATCTGGCATTTTTTCACCACTTTTTTGTGACATTTCCCCACTAGTTCATATCCCTTCAATCCCTTCCATGTCAAAATTAGGAGGAGACTAGACATGCTCATGTATTGTTTGAGGAATGTATAATTTTTCAAGAAGAGATTGAACCAGAGGAACCTCCTCTTGGAAAATTTGTGAACCATTTCCCTCTCTAATTTCATCATCATTGTAATTATATCCGATCAAAAGAACCATCATTTACTCATCAAGGATTTGGAATGGCCTATGATAAAATCCTAGATGATTTTCCTATCATGATGGATTAGAAAGAATCACAACATTTATTGATATATAAATTTGAATGGAATCTATTCAAAACCTTCAATTCACCATACCTAGCCTTGTATTTCTCTTCTTTTAATGTCTTTTTGACTAGGTTGCACTATCCTCAAAGGATATCTTGATTGATTACATATGCTCCCCATCTCCACAAGGATTGGAAACAACAAATTGTATACAAAATAGTGTTCAAATCACACAAAAATATTAAAATATTTTTGTAATAGCAGTTTCCCCATCAAATGTTAGTTTAGGTGAAAAGTTTATCAACCTTTTTCTAGGATATTGAGGTTGGTATTTGTTCTTCTTACTTTTTTATATAGGGGGGATGCATATGCATTATGGAACACATATGTTTTCCTCAAACCAACATAACATAACTTAATTGGCCTTAAAGAGGGATATGAGGCATCATGATTAGGTTTTGTACATTGAAAATGGGTATAGAGGCATAAACATGGAAAGTTGGAAACAATGGCCTAAAGCTCTAACTAAACCTTCTCGAGCTCATGAACCACCATCAACAACACCTAAAAACCATGACACAGGTCCTCTATAGGGAGTCTTTGGAATCCAATTAGTTGAATATGGGTGACATTATGAGGTCTTCTTGATCATCATGGATGGGTCTTAGGTTCATGAATATAGTCCACTTGTATGCCAAAGGTCCACTTTAAAGGGTCTATGTTATGGTTTAAGGCCTTGATTGTGGCAGATTAAATCTATAATATTAATTTAGGGAATAATTCCCTATATTTCTCCCCTAAACCATGGTATGAGACCCACATAACACTATCATTCAATAGTCAAATTGTTACATTTCATTGTCAGGCATCATGTGTACTGAGGGCTTGAGCCACCACAAAGGAAACATACAAAGAATATTTGTCTTATGAACAAGATATGGTACTATCCATTTTGAGGTTTGGCATAGAGATTGTTCTTATAGACTACACTACATTTCACCATAATATAAGCCCTACACTCCTTGCAAACCATGTAACACCATTCAAATTAGACACAATATTCTTGCGACGAATTAGCTATACTATCAGCGAACTTTTTTCGTCGATAGTATAGCTAATTCGTCACAAAATTATTTACATTCATCTCTCTTGCAAAGACATCAAATGATGCTTGGATTCATTTCATATTTTGTTTATCAAATTGAAATTAAAATTTGATACTTTGCAAGCTAGTTGTACCTTGATTCAAATAGAAATATGAAATTTGGAATCATTAACATATCTACTAGAACATATGAAAAAAAGGGTTATGGTTTCCATGATGATATGATGATGGAATAAAGTGGGTGTGTGAGTGAAATTTGAGTCCAGAAACCCTCCCATATCGTTAAGGCATGTGAATAGTCTATCCACATCAAATTGTAATGCATACAGATACAGTTTGAAAAAATTTCAACGTTGGCCCCATTCACATGTCATTGTTCCCCACCTCTAGTATTTGTATGGTGTTGATTAAGAAATCAACGAAAAAGAGGGATTTTTCATCACAAATATGGAACAGATACATTATATATACATTAATATAGAACCTGAAATAAAAATGAAGAAAGACTGACGAAAACTTAAAACATGCGTCAACCAAATTGTGTACTTTGAAAGAAAATTAGGGTTTATGGTTTACATGATGAATTGATGATGGAAGAAAGTGGGTGTTTCAGTCAAATTTGAGTCCAGAAACCCTCCCATATCGTTAAGCCATGTGAATAGTCTATCCATGACAAATTTCAGTGAATACACAAATTGTTTGAAAAAATTTCAAAGTTGGCCCCATTCATAGGTCATTGTTGACGGTGTCTAGTCCTTGTACAATTTTGGTTCCTTGTTCCTTGTAAAATTCATTTGAAATTACACATGTCCCAGCATCTAGTACTGCAAGGGTGTATTTTTATGGTGTTGATTAAGCAATCAACGAAAAAGAGGTATTTTTCATCAGTACAACTATGACACGGATACATTGTATATACATTAATGTAGAACCTGAAAGAAAAATGAAGAAAGACTGATGCAAACTTAAAACTTGCGTCAACAAAATTGTGTACTTTGAAAGAAAATTAGGGTTTCAAAAAAAATTCTATAGAAATGACAAACACATTCATCGAAACTTCGTTGATGCAATACTGTGACAAGAATATTGATGAAATATTATACAATCATGATGGTATAAAAATGAAAGAGCTTCTCTTGGTTTCAAGAATAATTTATTCTCTACTGAACAAGGCCAATCATGTGAAGGTGGAAGCTCATACGGTTGCTCCCCTCCCCCTCACATCACTCTCAATTGATCCCCAAAACCCAATCTATAAAATAGAAAAGAATCGACAACAACGTCCTATTAAGACTCATGCATAGAAACTACAAAAACAAAAATTAATGAAGGTACATGAAATTATGTGTTTCTAAATGATATTTTTCATCTACCACGTACATTAGTATATTGGAAAATATTTTAAGGTTTCACATAATAATTAAACAACATATGACATAGGATATAAAAACGTCGCATAAAACTTAAAAACATGTAATTAACCCATGACATTATAAGTAAATTATTTTAAGAGAATAATTCATACAAATTAAAATATTATAGTCACGTACCTAATCCAACCTCAACATCTGTGTAATCATCCTTGTTTTGTATCTTGATCTTCTTCATCGAAATCGACATCTGTATCATCATCCGGTTCAGAAACAATGTTGAAAGGATTGATGATATCATCATCGTCATCAATGACATTTTCGAGCATATTTTCATCAACATCATCACCAAGAATTGCAATATTGGCTCCTACACCTAGATCATGATCTTCTTCATCTTCTTCATCTGTCGACCCTCCATGATCTTACGGCTCTATCTGATCTGTCAAATCATCTTCTTGATCTTCAATATCATCTTCTTCTTGTAAATGAGTATACTTAATTGGCCTTCCTCTTGGATCATATCTAACAACAAATGACCAATACCTTTCACCTGGAACATTTGAGTAAAAGACCTGTTCACATTGGCTTGGAAAAACATAGCGATCATGTCCTCTTTCAAACACCGGTGTTTTAATCATTGGAAATCCGTTGGCATGTTGAATAACAGTTCTTTCCCCATTGCGTTCATGCATTCGTAACCTATACCATTTGACATCGAACAAAACTAATTTGAAGGAATTAAAGTCACACTCAAGTATATCATTTAAATACCCATAGTATCTATTTTCAGATTCTCGAGGATGTATGTCACTCCTAGAGGAAGCATTAGTGACCTAGAATATTGCAGTTATCCCACTATCAGAAGTTTTCCTAGTTTCATCCAATTGTTTGATGTGAAATTTACGACCATTACACCACATAGTCTTGTGGTGTTTCAACTGCAATATGTCAGATATGTACAAGATGCATTGTCAATTAATAAATTAACATATATTTATATAACTTCGAAAGTATCTGAAAAATACAGTACACATGTAGTCACATTAATATAATATAAAATAATTGAATAAAATGGATGAATTTGCTTACCTGACCATCTTTCAAACTATATGCTAAATCAATTTCCCTCTGCATAACATTGGCATCTTCGTTACGACGAGCTTCTCTAACCAATTCAGATAGTCGTTGTCATGATAACCTACCTCCATTATGTTGTTTACATCTTTCAATACATACATTCATCCAGTCAAGATTATTTGCAATGTATAAATGCAGTGCATCCCACTCTTGAGCAACTGAATCAAAAAATCATAATTCACCAATATTAAATATTATTTATAACATCCAATATGCAGGTAATTATAAATATTAATAATTTATGAAATAAATTATATTAATATAGTAATGAATATGATCATATACACAAAAAATGAAACTTTATATGTATTATCAATATAATTTTTCACAATTATTAATTTATTACCTCTCATTTTTTTCATTCTACCTTACCCCAATAGATGCTCCTAATATTCAAATTTTTTGATGGAGTTCACATCCCAAATGTGATCCACTGCATGCATAGTTGGTTCTACTAATTTAGGAATATACTGACTAATATACACCATGGATTGATATACCATATATCCCTCCACCATAGAACCCTCAGGACATGCTCTTTGTCTAACCAACACCTTCAATGATTTCAAGTGCCTCTCCACCATCCACATTGACCTTGTGTGAACAGGTCCACAAATTTCAATCTCCTCAACTTGATATATGAGGTAGTGTTCTTATGCATTGAAAAATGTTGGAGGTATATACTTTTGCATTTCACACATTAGACGAGGAATTTCTCTCTTCCAATACTTTATATCATCTTCATGGATTTCTTTGAATGACAACCATCTACATGAGATCATGACACAATAAAATAACATGTTTCAACATAACATAATATAATATATTACATTACAATTAAAACACGTGTCATTAAGTACAACAATAATTTGAAAGAACATTTTTCATATAAATCACAACTACTTACCTCATGTATTTTCCAAGATCATATATAACTTGTTTGACGTTGTTGTCAAATTCGTTTGGGAGAAATAGCGGTAGAACATACTATAACAAAAAAATGAATCGTTATTTGTTTCAACCAAAGTAGACAAGAAAAAATAAAATAAATAAAAGATTTATAAGGCCAATATATATAAATATGTATACCAAAATTATTACCTTAATGAAGGTATGCCAATCATGTGTTTTTACCCCACCAAATTCACCTTTCTGCATTAAGATATTATTTATGTTTGAAGCAAAACCCGTGGGAAATTTAATTCTTTGAATGGCCTCTTTTACATCATTGCTTTGTTTCTCTGTTAATAACCATGGAAGGTTATTTCGGTCTAGTACTCCATCTGATCTATTTGAATATCGGATCACACTTCGCATTGCATGATTAGCTTCCTGAATGTTGGTACAAATTTTGACAATTTTTCCTTTGTCCCTCCTACCATCTATGATTCGTCATAACATTTCAGTCACATTCTTCCCGATATGCATTATATCAAACAAATGAGCTATTTTTAGCTCCTCATAGTAGGGAAACCTCATGAATTGAGCGGGATAACATTCCATTCCTCATGGAAGCCCATTATTAATACCTTCATGATGATTGCGACCTTCATGAAGCATAAAAGAAATCACAAAAATAATTATCAAATACGGTAAAATAAATTCAATGATTAAAATAAACATTCAAAACATTACATGATCTACGATACATTATGAAATTGAGTACCTTGATGATTTCTATTATATTCCAACCTCCATAGGTGAGGTGTCATTCTTCGTGGTTTTAAACCAGTCTCTTCTTTCCCATTGAAAAGATGTTTTTCAATAGTACGATACCTATGGTTATGTTATCCCCGTTTTCTAGGGATAACTAGGAGATCATGTCTCGAGGCCCACAGGTCCTAGACATGGAGTACCGAGAGCAGGATTGACCTGAGCATGGCCCTGGAGGGCCTGTCCTTCTTCTTCTTCACTAGACTTGTTCTGTTAACAGCAGCAGCTTCCATCACCATCTACTTGAACTTGCATCAGAGAAGACTCTTGCTCCATGAGGTAATTGGTCAAAGGTATCATGGTATGTGTCATGTTTGATCATTATAACTTTCTTATATATGCATCAGGTTCCTTACATTTCTGATGATTGCTTGGATCTTACACTAGTCCACTTGACCATTGTTGGGGGGATTAACGGGGTGACCTAGCGAGCTTKTATTCATGGGTTTTGGTTAGCCACCAGGGGGGATTTGCAGAGCCATCATCCGCTCCCACCATTCTATCATTTTACATCTTATCTCCCATACATCCATCCCATTCCCCTAGTCCGGCCATTAGGATGACCTTTGAGGGTTACACTTTGTCCTGTGGGAAGAAGGGGATAAAGGCCCAGGGGGTAAAAGCAGTTTGTAAAAGATAAAATCCATAGGAAATAAAACCTAGAGATGATTCACCCAAGGATCCCTGAGAAGGCAATAAAATACCTCTCAATAAGAAACAAAAGGGACCCTAAGAAAAATAATAAAACAAGACCTAACCTAGAGGATGGGAGGCCTCATCACAAGCCAACCCATTATGTTCATAGGTATCTAGCAGTATGACATTGCCATCATCTGGTCACCACGCCAGGGAAATGACCTTTGGTTGCATGGCCAAGGGAAAGGGGGTCTCATCACGAGCCAGCCTTATCATTTCTGCGAAAATACCAGTGGGTAACACTGTCAGCTCTGGTCACCACGCCAAGGCAGTGTCCTCTGGTCAGACCTTAAAGTAAAATGAAAGAAAAGAAATAAATAAAGAATAAAGGCAATAAAGGGGCTTGGAAAAAGTGCATCCATGATGGGTACAGCTCGCCTCCCACAAAGGCACCCACGGACAACACCTACCCTTGGTCTTACTATGACTGGACATCCCTAGACCATATCACTTCATGTACATGGATTGAATGATCTTCTGTGGGAACTTTACTTTTCTTATGGATACTGGCCCAACAGGTTATTCTGTTTGTTTCTTCAACCTTGTATAGTAGATCAGTGTAATGTCTTTGAGCTCTTAAAAGATATGTTAGGGGTTTTATGCATGTATTTGATAAATTTAATGATGAAATATGATTTGCATTACTATGATCCCAAGGACTGATGAGCCCATGGAGGGCGAAGTTTTTGATGTGCAAGACCATACCCGACGGACAGGTACACATGGGGATATGATTAGCTCAGACCTCCATGGGGCTGAAGAGCCCATCAGATGGTTTTTGTGATGGCAGAGACAGAACAACGTTATGATGAGCCATTGCATGAGAAGAAAGAAGGATGTTCCACCCAGGACATTTTGGCAGAGCCCAGCCTAGGGGGGATCACCCACTGCAGATGGAACGTGTGCCTTTGATGGACAGGACATCACCTGAGAGAGCTGGGCATTGTCTGGAGCATGTGGTAGTGTGTTGAGGTCATTTGGCACGTGTGGTAGCTTGGAGGAGCCCTAGAAGGGCCAGTGTTTGGTTTTCTGGATGTTGTGCTTACCCAAAAAGGGCCAACGTCTCCCTCAGAAGGGCTTGACGTCCCTCTTTTAGCTCATTTTATGACATTTTTCTGGCAATTAATGTAAAAACAGTGTAAATTTGGTAGTCAGCCTTGTCGGCTATTTTAATGACCTAAAATTTAATTCAAAGGTCATGGATTGATATAAATAGAGGACGTTTTGCCTCATTTTAAAAACAACACAACTCACTCTCTTGTGAGAGATCTACTTTTAGTCTTTTGCTTGGTATTCTTGGTCTTGGAAGTGAGGCGCAACTCTTATTGGAGGATTATTCTTGGCATGTATGGTGTTTCTCTCATTGGAAGGTTTACAACTAGAGTTTGATGAGCATTCTTCATGATTTGTAAGTGAATTTTTCATGCAAAACTTCTTAAATGAATGGTTGTAGGTTTAATCTCTTACATTTGCTATTATATTGCTATCATATTGCTTAATCTTGAAACCCTAGGTAGCAAGCACACAAGTAGGTCCTTGCTATATGTCCCCATGCTTGAGAAACTTGTTTTAGCCATTGATTAAGGAAGATATAACCTAGTCGTTGCTACACTTATCCTTTTTTTTCTGAGTTAGCATTAAAGTATTGGTTGAAGAGAGGAGACGTCCTAGGCCTAGTTAATTCTACACCTAGGGTTTTAACCTTCTGGGGTTTGAAGAGCCTTGCTCCCGCAACACTTTTCTCCCTTAGACTTGTACTTTGAAGCTAGCCATTTTGCCAAGAATATTTAGAGAAAGAGGAAGGAGCATGAGGCCTTGCTTAAGCAACACCGGAATGAGCCTCCTTCCCTTAGGGTTTTGATTCTAGGGCCCTTCCATTGTAGCACCATAGAACCTAACCCTCTAGTCTTTAAATTTTGATCCTCCTGAAATTTTTCCCTTACTTGTGACTCCATATTACCCTAAGGCACTGGTATTCTCTCCAACGTTGAGCTTGTTGTGCAAATTCAACTTTCAAACTTTCAAACTTTCAAACCCTAACTAACCCTAGCGCACTAACCAGGGTTGACGTCATACCTGACGCAGCCAGCCCTCTAACCCTGCAATTAATGATGACATCATGCCTAATTTGAACTATAGTTGATAGAAAACGTTGTTGGCTTGGTCATCTTGTGATAGACATTGATAAATTGATGCTATTCATTGACTAATTAGCAAAACGTTGACTTTCCTTGTCTATTATACTAACCCTAAAAGAAGTTGACATCATCTATAGGATATTGACGCAACAACCTCTTGTATATGAGAAATTAATGACATTTAATGCATTGATTTTAATTCAAGGATTGATCATTTTCATCTGATGCTATATTATTATGGTGTTTATTGACAAGTAACATTATATAACCATTGTCATTATTGCAATCATTGACTTCGTCAATAATTAATGTTGTATATGCTCATGTACATTAAATTTTGATAGTCATTGATTTATGAAGTATTAACCACTATTGCATGTACCAGTTTCATTGTTGTCTTGTCTCGCAAGCGGGTGCCTTTTCTATGGTTATTCTTTACTTGACTATCTTCTAGGCAGTAATCTGTGAAGGGGAAACTTGCCTTAATCCTTTGAGCCTTTTTCCTTTCAAACCCCAGATTGCTAGGGATGTCTCCCTTGGGTTTAGCCACCCTAAATGGAAAGGACCTCCCCATTGTGGTGACATTGGGTGGGGAAGGTCCTTGTTACGCCAGTTTGACCCTTATCCTCTGGCCTATGACCTAAACTACAAACTGAGCAATAACATTTTGGCATTGTTGTCAAGGAACACTGAGTCAATTCTCCTCAAACGACAAATATTTTCGGTAAGCCTTGCCCTTAGATGCCTTATCTTACAAGCTTACCTGGCGACTCCACTAAGGTGTTTTCCCTTATCTTTTGATAATTTCAAGAAAATTATCTGGTGACTCCATTGATGACGAAGCCAACAATGACTTCACAATGGGATCCTGGGAGCTATAAACATTTAGACATGAGCAAAATCCCAGGATACCCAAGACAAATGCCCCCGATATCCAAGAGATGGCTCCCTAGATTCACTGGTGGCAATGGGGAAAGAGATGACTTTCATATGGATGAATTTTATTCTTACTTTAGACTCCACCCTATCGATGATGATGTTGAAGATGTAGTGATGAAACTTTTTTCAAACACTCTTCATGGAAATGCTAAGAAGTGGTATGATAACCTTCCTAATGCTAGCATCACCTCTATGAACCAGTTGGAAGAAGTCTTTCTCGAAGAATGGGGTATTAAGTCAGAAGACATCTCAGTACTACTAAAAAATTTTGAGCATATAAAGCAAACTAAGAATGAAACCCTATTTAACTTCCAGAGTAGGTTTGAGCACACCTTATATCAGATTCCTAAGGGGCATTGTCCTGAAAACAAGTACATTGTCCATATATATACTTATGCACTCCTGTCACACCTAGGTCTTCCCCTTAGTAAAAAGAGCCCAGGCACACTCGATGAAGCTTATGGCATGGCTAAAGGAATTGAACAGAACATCTCCTGATCCGGAATAAAAGATCTCTTTACTTCAGGTGATTTTAATATGGAAAGTTTGTTTGCCCGTAAAAACTCTATTGATGATATCCAAGAAGAAGGTGAGCAAACCATCATTCAACATGGGATCCTGAAGATAGGGCCGAGGAGGCAGAACAAGAGAAAAATAATGAAGTATCAATGAGTTCCCCTCCCACTGATGAAGCAATCCAAGAGCCCTTTTCTCCTACACAACAAAAAGAATATGAGGTTAGTTGCCTTCCATTTCAAGATGTCAATGACACCTTGTTCCTTGATTCAGAAAATGAAGGAAAAAATAAAGTTTTGAACAAAGTTGATGGCCCTTGTTGTGCAATAAAAGATAAAGAAGCAGTCCATGAGGATGAAACAATGACACATGCTGAAAACATCGAGGTCCTCAAAGTTCCTGCACAACAAGAAATAGTAAGTTGCCCTCCTCTCCTAGTTTTTGATAATGTTTTACCTTGTGATGAAGAGGAGGAGGAGGATGAATTTTCAAATGTTTCAGACCCTGCATGTTATGACACAGACAGTGACATTGTTGATAACATTGATGAGTTCATACATGTTGGGAGACGTAGGTGGGATATAGTTGGTTATCACCAGGATCCCATCTATGACACTGAGAGTCATTTCCAGTTGTTGCCCTTGCAATTGTCACAACAGATTACTTACGACCAATGGCAACAAGGAGATGAGATCTTTACTCGTACCTTTCAAAAAACCAAGGATGACCTAGTACCTTATTCTTCTAATGATCTTCAGTCTTACCTTGAGATTTTTTATGAGTACCCTTCCGAGCACTTGGACTCTTTTCATGAAGATAATTGCCAACCACCAATGTGCTCAAATTTTGATACAAGTAAGGACATCGTTTGTCTAAAGAAGGTTTCTCATGACTCTTCACACCAGCCACATGTCATTACTTTACCATGCTTTTCCATTGGAGGTGTAGTTGGAAAGTACCTTTTCTATGTTGAGTTTCCTCCTAGGCAAACCCTAAACTCAAAGGGTTGGTTGGGTACTGCAAGATCCAATCAGTTTTTCAAATTTCCCTTGATAGTTTGCCAACCATATGCTAAGTCTTTATCGATCCTTTCCTTGACTTCAGAGAGTGGGGATGTCCTAGGTAACCAGTTTACAGGCCCTTTGAGTCAGTTTTCTGAACCTTGTATTTTTCATGACCCTTTCTTGGATTGGATTGAGTGCTTTTCTTAGAGATGGACTTGGTAGGATTTTATCCCTCCCGCCTGCCTCCATGATTTAGATTCAGACTTTCCCAATGATGTGATTCTAACTCATGACATTTTTGTACTTGATTTATCACTATTTTGGTTTATGATGAACCACAAAGGCAGGTATCAAGGGACGTTGTTGGGTTGGCTTCACTGGTTGTTTGACTACACCAACATGTAGCCGACAGGTAAGTACAGGTAAGTGTTTCACTATCTATTTTCATTTATGATTACCTTATATACATGTTATGTTTTATGGGGTGGTAATACCACCCCACCTTTTGTTTCTAATGTTTCTTTTCAAGTGTGAGCAGGTCTGCAAGTTTATGCCAGAGATGTTGAGGTTCTCATGCGCTCTACGGTGAGCACATGTCCCCGAGTTGGAGCCAGATGTTATCCCCATTTTCTAGGGATAACTAG
This sequence comes from Picea engelmannii, assembly GCA_009831015.1. Classification (NCBI taxonomy): domain Eukaryota; kingdom Viridiplantae; phylum Streptophyta; class Pinopsida; order Pinales; family Pinaceae; genus Picea; species Picea engelmannii. Next base: position 66,014 of record ML776784.1, on the reverse strand, counting down.
GAGATCATGTCTCGAGGCCCACAGGTCCTAGACATGGAGTACCGAGAGCAGGATTGATCTGAGCATGGCCCTAGAGGGCCCATCCTTCTTCTTCGCCAGACTTGTCCTGTTAGCAGCAATAGCTTCGATCACCATCGACTTGGACTTGCATCAGAGAAGACTCTTTCTCCATGAGGTAATTGGTCCAAGGTATCATGGTATGTGTCATGTTTGAACGTTATAACTTTCTTATATATGCATCAGGTTCCTTACATTTATGATGACTGCTTGGATCTTACACTATTCCACTTAACCATTGTTGGGGGGATTAACGAGGTGACCTAGCGAGCTTGTATTCATGGGTTTTGGTTAGCCACCAGGGGGGATTTGTAGAGCCATTGTCCGCTCCCACCATTCTATCATTTTACATCTTATCTCCCATACATCCATCCCATTCCCCTAGTCCAGCCATTAGGATTACCTTTGAGGGTTACACTTTGTCCTGTGGGAAGAAGGGGCTAAAGGCCTAGGGGGTAAAAGTAGCTGGTAAAACATAAAATCCATAGGAAATAAAACCTAGAGATGCTTCACCTAGGGATCCCTGAGAAGGCAATAAAAGGCCTCTCGATAAGAAACAAAAGGGACCCTAAGAAAAATAATAAAGCAAGACCTAACCTAGAGGATGGGAGGCCTCATCACGAGCCGGCCCATTATGTTCGTAGGTATCTAGCAGTATGACATTGCCATCATCTGGTCACCACACCAGGGCAATGACCTTTGGTTGCATGGCCAAGGGAAAGGGGGTCTCATCACGAGCCAGCCTTATCATTTCTGCGAAAATACCAGTGGGTAACACTGTTAGCTCTGGTCACCATGCCAAGGCAATGTCCTCTGGTCAGACCTTGAAGTAAAAAGAAAGAAAAGCAATAAATAAAGAATAAAGGCAATAAAGGGGCTTGGAAAAAGTGCATCCATGGCTGGTACAACTCACCTCCTACAAAGGCACCCACTGACAACACCTACCCCTGGTCTTACTATGACTGGACATCCCTAGACCATATCACTTCATGTACATGGCTTGAATGATCTTTTGTGGGAACTTTCCTTTTCTTATGGATACTGGCCCAATAGGTTATTTTCTTTGTTTCTTCAACCTTGTATAGTATATCAGTGTAATGTCTTTGGGATCTTAAAAGATATGCTAGGGGTTTTATGCATGTATTTGATAAATTTAATGATGAAATATGATTTGCATTGCTATGATCCCGAGGACTGATGAGCCCATGGAGGGTGAATTTTTTGATGTGTAGGACCATACCCGACGGACAGGTACCAGTGGACCAGTACACATGGGGATATGATTAGCTCGGACCTCCATGGGGCTGAAGAGCCCATCAGATGGTTGTTTTGATGGCAAAGACAGGACAATGTTATGATGAGCCATTGCACAAGAAGAAAGAGGGACGTTCCACCCAGGACACTTTGGTAGAGCCCAGCCTAGGGGGGATCACCCACTGCAGATGGAACGTGTGCCTTTGATGGATAGGACGTCACCTGAGAGAGATGGTCATTGTCTGGAGCATGTGGCAGTGTGCTGAGGTCATTTGGCACGTGTGGCAACTTGGAGGAGCCCTAGAAGGGCCAACGTTTGGTTTTCTGGATGCTGTGCTTGCCCACAAAGGGCCAACGTCTCCCTCAAAAGGGCTTGACGTCCCTCTTTTAGCTCATTTTATGACATTTTTCTGGCAACTAATGTAAAAACAGTGTAAATTTGGTAGTCATCCTTGTCGTTTGTTTTAATGACCTAAAATTTAATTCAAAGGTCATGGATTGATATAAATAGAGGACATTTTGCCTCATTTTAAAAACAACACAACTCACTCTCTTGTGAGAGATCTACTTTTAGTCCTTTGCTTGGTATTCTTGGTCTTGGAAGTGAGGCGCAACTCTTATTGGAGGATTATTCTTGGCATGTATGGTGTTTCTCTCATTAGAAGGTTTACAACTAGGGTTTGATGAGCATTCTTCATGATTTGTAAGTGAATTTTTCATGCAAAACTTCTTAAATGAATGGTTGTAGGTTTAATCTCTTACATTTGCTATTATATTGCTATCATATTGCTTAATCTTGAAACCCTAGGTAGAAAGCACACAAGTAGGTCCTTGCTATATGTCCCCATGCTTGAGAAACTTGTTTTAGCCATTGATTAAGGAAGATATAGCCTAGTCGTTGCTACACTTATCCTTCTTTTTCTGAGTTAGCATTAAAGTATTGGTTGAAGAGAGGAGACGTCCTAGGCCTAGTTAATTCTACACCTAGGGTTTTAACCTTCTGGGGTTTGAAGAGCCTTGCTCCCGCAACACTTTTCTCCCTTAGACTTGTACTTTGAAGCTAGCCGTTTTGCCAAGAATATTTAGAGAAAGAGGAAGGAGCATGAGGCCTTGCTTAAGCAACACCAGAATGAGCCTCCTTCCCTTAGGGTTTTGATTCTAGGGCCCTTCCATTGTAGCACCATAGAACCTAACCCTCTAGTCTTTAAATTTTGATCCTCCTGAGATTTTGCCCTTACTTTTGACTCCATATTACCCTAAGGCATTGGTATTCTCTCCAACGTTGAGCTTGTTGTGCAAATTCAACTTTCAAACTTTCAAACTTTCAAACCCTAACTAACCCTATCGCACTAACCAGGGTTGACGTCATACCTAACGCAGCCAGCCCTCTAACCCTGCAATTAATGATGACGTCATGCCTAATTTGAACTATAGTTGATAGAAAACGTTGTTGGCTTGGTCATCTTGTGATAGACATTGATAAATTGATGCTATTCATTGACTAATAGGCAAAACGTTGATTTTCCTTTTCTATTATACTAACCCTAAAAGAAGCTGACGTCATCTCTAGGATATTGACGCAACAACCTCTTGTATATGAGCAATTAATGACATTTAATGCATTGATTTTAATTCAAGGATTGATCATTTTCATCTGATGCTATATTATTATGGTGTTTATTGACAAGTAACATTATATAACCATTGTCATTATTGCAAGCATTGACTTTGTCAATAATTACTGTTGTATATGCTCATGTACATTAAATTTTGATAGTCATTGATTTATGAAGTATTAACCACTATTGCATGTACTAGTTTCATTGTTGTCTTGTCTCGCAAGCAGGTGCCTTTTCTGTGGTT
>ML776784.1:41704-62790 GCA_009831015.1 Picea engelmannii | reverse complement strand
ATTGCATGTACTAGTTTCATTGTTGTCTTGTCTCGCAAGCAGGTGCCTTTTCTGTGGTTATTCTTTACTTGACTATCTTCTGGGCGGTAATCTGTGAAGGGGAAACTTGCCTTAATCCTTTGAGCCTTTTTCCTTTCAAACCCCAGATTGCCAGGGACGTCTCCCTTGGGTTTAGCCACCCTAAATAGAAAGGACCTCCCCATTGTGGTGACATTGGGTGGGGAAGGTCTTTGTTACGCCAGTTTGACCCTTATCCTCTAGCCTATGACCTAAACTACAAACTGAGCGATAACAGGTTCTTAGGAAGAAGGTGCCTATACTCATCAAACATCATCTTTCCTAAACAAATTAAATGATGATACTTCATCTTAGGGCCACAATCTAGACATGAAAATTTACCCTTTGTTTGAAGACCTGCAACAAATGGATTAATGCCAATTATACGATGAGATTATTTAAAAATTAAACATGCACCATGATAACATTAAAAAATTATATAGTATTAAAGAGAAATATTAGAATGCTACATACCACAAAAATGCCTTAGTCCATGGGCATCATGAATTGTCCATAAAAGTATTCCACGAAATTTAAAAATATTCTCCCTGATTGGTTTACATATGTCATACATTGTGATGCCAACCCATAACTTTAGTAGCTCATAAATAAGAGGCTCGATATATACATTCATATATTTAACCTAGTACTTACTTAATTGTTTGAAATTACACATAATTACTATAGGAACAATATCATGTAATATATATAAGTAAATAAATAAACAAAAGATATTATGCAAAAATTGAAACAAATGAAAATGTTACATTCAAAAAATAAATGTAAACAAATACCTAGAACAATCATTGTCAACATTATGTGTTCCCTCTTTATTCACATCCAAGGAGGAATGTTATTGTTAATAAAAAAAATAGGCTACACTGAGTAAATAGACCTAAGCTCTTCGAATGGATTAACAATGTCAACTACCAATGAAAGCCTAACATTACGAGGTTCATATTTGAAATCTGCCCATTTTTCCTCAATTTCCCTAAATGCAAAACCATCGACAGGCATTCAAAGAACACCATCTCCACTTATGTTACATGCATGGTAATCCATAAATTGTTCTATGCTTTCACACCTGAACAATCGATGCAAACGTGGAATTATGAGAATATGATGAAGAACCTTTCGAGGCACCCTTTTTGTTACTAGATCGGTTTGATATCTACTGATAAGACATTGCATACATTCTATTTTCGAAGCATGTTGTCCATAATATATAATATGGTCATTCAGAAATGCATCTATAGTTTGATAATCCATTCCAATGTCTTTCATAATGGAATGCAAACTTCAATATGTGCGAGGTAAAAAAATTTACGATGGTAACAAAAATTCAGCTAACAATCTACAGCATGACAAATAACTAGTTAATGTAAGAATATTAATCGTAAAAATTGCATTCTTATTTTACACATTAATTAACACTAAAAACAAATAGAAAAAAATCAACAGTTATGTATAATATGAGATGAAACATATTACATACCTTAGGATCTGTGTCATACAAGTGTTCGACAAACTATTCATAACCTTTAAGTTCACTAGCAGCAATGTAGCGGAGAGAAGATTTGCTCTTGATCCTTCATAAAGTCGTTTATTTTCCTTTTCTAGTAGAGGTTCATCGTAAATACCAGCATTGTCCCCATCCTCATTCGACTGCGAAAACAAATCTTGGATCATTTGATTTGTCCCATCATCTTCTTCCATGAGATCCTCATTTGCTTGGTCACGATGTTCCTCAGCTTGTACAACATCATTTCTACTATTACTTGGTGCAATATTCTGCGGAAATTTAGAGGGAAACTCTAACTTTATAATTACAAAAAATCATGAAAAATTAGTGTATACTATAACAAACATTCAAACAATATATATACATATATATGATTTTATATAAAATTGACAAATTAAAAAAAGATAATGACTATATAGCTAATTACCATGGGACGATATTCATTCGATCTGCCATCAATGTGCCCATATTTTCTACAATGTTTTGTAGTTGTTGCTATTAAAATTCTTACGGGACGTATGAGGCAACATTTTTGGCAAGGTCAATAACATCTACCATCACCCTTTTCACCCGCTTTACTTTTTCCCCACCTCTAACTATATTATGTGACATTCTTCCGAACAACTTCCGCACAAAAATACCCTTTTGGAACGGTCATTGTTATAGCAAGATGGTGGCAACATCTTTAAATCGTCAAATATTTATAGGTCAATTTAGGTCACTGTCGTTGCAATTGCGATGATCGTGACCTAAATATTTCTTTTTTTTTACCTATTTATTTGTTATATTTAGGTCACTCTGGCGAATATGGAATGGTTATAACGGTCAATTCTTCACTTTTGCGATGAACTTTGACTATATCAATTTAGACTTTGTTAAAATGTATAACGGTCAATATGGATAGTATCAAAAAGTGTAACGGTCAATAGTGAGCGTCGCTCTTGCGACAAAAACACAAGTTTGTCAAAATTGAGACAGTAGTCCACCATCTTGATTATCGTTGCAAAACAGACGAAAGTTTTCTTCCGTCGATAGAGCGATGAATACCGGGTGGATTTAAATCAAAATTGAAAAATTGAACTTTTTCTCTTGACTTTTGTGACGAAAGAGTACTTTCGTCGCAAGTAGTCTTCGCAATTTTTTTGTCATGTAGTAGTGGATGTACAAGCCCTTCTTGGGTCAACGGGCCTGAAAACACAAAATATGAGGAAACGAAAGGGAATAAGTGTGGAAAGTGGTAAGTATGGATGGGAATGGTATGATGACCCTTCAAGGAGATCCCCTAGTAGCAACCCTTTTCTCGAGGGTGACCCACTTACTAGGATAATGTGTCAACCACCAAGGTGAAATGAGGAAAAAGGCATAATTTCCAAGCAAACATTTTCAAAATCAAAAAAGGACCCTTTGCAACATGTTCAAATGCTTCAATTATTAAAATGACACTTACCATGAGACCAGACTTTTTACCTTGTGGAGAAAGACATGTTTTCCTTTATGGGACAAGCTAGTGTGGTGGAAGTTGTTGCTACCAATCAATGGTGATGTGGTAAGAAGAGGGGCTTTGTCCTCTCATCTGGCTCTCAACACTCCATGTCTTCAACATGTGGGCCTCGAGACACAATCTCCTTAGTTATCCCTGGGCATGGGGGACAACAAGGCTCATTCAAGTTGTAATTCTAATATATTTGTGATGCTTTAGAAACTCTAAGAATTTGGTTACATATTCATCCATGGTCATTTTCCCTATTATTACTTCATGGAATTATTGGGCCTTACCTTCATAATAGCAATCAAAGAGGTATTTATGCTAGAAATATTTTTTTAATTGCTTCCACACAATATTTCTTTCATTGATCATATTTACTTGTTGGAGGTGATCTCACCAAATAGAAGTTTTTCCATATAAATTAAATATGGCAACATTGGCCTTCATATTCCTAGAATAGTCATGAAGTTGGAAATACTTTATTATTTCAAAAGCCATGTCTCAATTTCCTATATAGATTTAACCTCACCATCAAATGTAGGTAGTTTTTCCTTCTAGAATTATCCCTAGAAATTATTTTTGAAATGCCTCTTCCTCCTATGACTACTATGAGAAGATTTCGGGTTTTTTAATGAGTTTTCATGTGTATATGACTCACTAATAGTAGATTTTGATGGAGATGGTTTGTATGTCCCATCTCAGAAGGTTTTCCTTGCACTATGGGACCTTTTATGAGAACGAATTCTTGAGCTTCTCTTAGTTGCACTTGTTGACCCAAAATATGGCCCAATTTAATTTCAAAATCTTGCAAGAATTGCAAGACCCTGAGAAAGCATTGTTACATCACTTTGTCCAATTATCCATAACATATATAAGATAGGAAAGGGTCCCTCTAAAAGATGTCTTGTCCCCCCGAATGGGGTGACAACTGAAAAACATGTGTGCTAGGAAGTTAATAACCCAAGCCACCACCCTTTCCCTCAATCCCTTTCGCATGAGTAACATTCACTCGATGGGAATGGTGGTGTGCCTACGTTGGAAGAAATATTTAATGGCGCACTCAAAGCACGACCCGAAATCTTCCTGGCCTGGTATGAATCGAATGTGTGCTATCAACTCAACCTTAGTGGCGCTCTCCACTATCAATTTGACATCTATTATGGAGGTAAGAAATGGAAATTTTCATCTTTCTCTTATTCTTGTTTAGGTTCAAACTCTAGCTTCCCCCTCCCATTCTAGTTTTTTCTCCTTTCGGTGTACTATCCTTGTAATATCCCTCGGTCGAACCCAAATGTAAACATAATCCAAGTATATTTAAGCTAGTGAATTGTTTAGACATCATTTTTGTAATTCACCTTTCATGGCATGGTGCGTGCATATACTACGCAGTAAAGGGATGTAATGTGCTCATTTATAAATACCACGCACAGTAACTAAGGAGCATGCAACCTTAAAGACAGAGGATATAGCGCGTAGTAACTAAAGAGTGCGCAACCTTAAAGACAGAGGATACAACGTGCACTAACTAAAGAGCGCGCACCCTTGAGGTCAATAGATACCGCATGCAATAACTAAAGTGCACGCAATATTAAGGTCAACAGACCTTTGTGTATATAATATGCATTTTAGGCTGGTGAGCCAGTATTATAAGTCGGAATGCTTATGTCTTGGAATTAGGCCAACGCGCCTAGATGTTAAAGGCTAGAGTGCCTATTTTGTATATATCTCATGATTAATATAAAAATACATCGTTGCGTGCAGACTGACCACGATAAAAGAGAAGGGGGACTAGATTCTACCAAATGGGGAAAGGGAGGACCTAAAGTTAAGAATAGGGCTAAGCTAGAGAGCTTAAAGCCAAAAAGAAATATGATATTAATATTTCTTAAAAACATAAAGTACGGATAACTAAATTATCCTAAGTCCTAAAGTAGGGACAAGTGTATCAGAGTAGCTTCCAACATGACAAGTGTCAAGTTGGAGACATGCATACTTATTTTCGAGACTTAGTTCCTTTGGGGGGGATGGACCATTGTGAAGGGGAGAATCTTACCATCTTTTCTTGAGACTAGAGAACCAGTATCCACGATACATTCTGTTAGCCCTTGAGCTACCTCATATCTTCCTACCACCGTACCCAGACTAGATTGATATCCATTCCTGTTGGTATACCTATCAGCTTTGAGAGTGGGATTGAAGAGGTGAGTTGTCAGGCCCGTGAAAAATTCTCTGAGTGAGGGAATTGCTAAGGATCGATTTCCTGAGGGTGATAAACTATGGCTACAGTGCTCTGAGACTTCTGGTCCAGCCTGTTGTTGAATCCCTGGAAGGGAAGTCGGGCAGCCAAAGGACTGTTGAGTAGAGAAGGGGCACACTTCCTTAGGTGGGACAGGCATGTGGGGAAGGAGAAGTTGTAGGCTATGGTTGAGTTTTGAAGAGGTGGGTTGTCAGGCCCGTGAGAAATTCTCTGAGTGAGGGAATTGTTGAGGATCGATTTCCTGAAGGTGATAAACTGCGGCTACAACGCTCTGAGACTTCCAGTCCGGCCTGTTGCTAAAGCCCTGGAAGGGAAGTGGGGCAGCCGAAGGACTATTGAGCAGAGAAGGGGCACACTTCCTTGGGTTGCATAGGCATGTGGGGAAGGAGAGGTTGTAGGTTGTGGTTCAGTCAACACCTGAGATGGATTCTTTCTGGTTGACCATGAACCTTTAGCCGAGTTAGGAATCCCTTTCTCAAGTGGAGTCTAGTCCCAGCTCGAGGGTGACTCAATGTTGAGAGTGACGAATAGTGTAGTCTAAGACTGGGAGGTTTGTGGACGGTCTGCACGTAGTTCGTGGCATTATTACCAAGATAAGTATCGATTATGTGTTGAATTCCATGTTGCATTGTCATTTATGTGTTATTTTATGGGTTTTATTGCTTGTGTGAGCATAACTGTCTGTATGTTTAAGGATATACCATGTATACCCTGCATGTCTGTGTTCACTACTAAATCAGTCTAAAATCATATATTTTACAGAACACAACTATTTGTTTAACTTTTATATGTGAAGATTCCACTAGAGAATTGTATGTATATGTTTAATTGCATGCAGTTCAGTATGTATGTATGCATGTGTGTGTATATACGTATTTTTAAAAAAAAATTATGTGACATCCCTCACTTGAATACTAGGTGTTGCATTATGTTGTCAGAACTAAGCTAAGTGTCTAACTGAGTGACGTTCCCTAGCCTATTGGTGATCGGGGAGGTGCGTTACACTCCTCCTCCTAGTTTCCAATATTTCCCTAACTATCCCAATGCCACGAGAAAGGGGAAATCCCAAGTGGGGGCCCTCTTATTACAATTTTTTTTCTCGGCCCCTCCTTTGCACCAATTCTGCCCCCCATCTCTAATGTTCAACCTGTTGGTCCTTCTTTGAATAATTCACCTTGTTATGTTCAAAATTGGTTGGATGATGATAAAGACATGGCTTATGTTGAGGAAGAGTTCCCTCAGGATCCTCTTCAGGCACCTATGGACTCCTTACTTTTCTCATCCTATGACATACTGACTCCGCCCCACACTTCTGAACAACATTCCCTGGAAGGAAATTTTTCTCTAGAAACATAAAGTTGGTCTGTTGAAGAAGAGATTTGTACCGTTGGGAAAGAAGAGGAGGCTAAACCTGTCAGTGAATCTCAACCAATTGCAACTTCAGTACTAGAGATGCCTAGCATATGTCGTTTCTCAGAGGAGCATCTATAACTTATCTTTGAAATGAGACAAGATGCAATAGATCATCTTCACTGCCAAACTACTCTTTTTCAGTGCCTAGATGCTCTATTTGACTCCCTTTCAATCGATCTTGTCAAGAACATATGCCTGACCTGGTACCAAACTCATGTGTTTTCTCCACAACCTCCAAATGGTGACGGCAATTCGGGTTCGTCCACAGTTTAATTTCCTTTTTTTTTACTATGCATTTCTATTCAGAACAACCATGGCTACAGATATGTTGTTGCATGGTTTTTTGTTTCCAATTTTTATCAAAATTCAACAAAAACTTGAAATCATGCCACCTATTCTAGTTTCCATATGTATGGAAGAACAAGTGGCTAGTTTTTCCATGTATGTTGGGTTGCTGACGATTTAAGGAAATACAACTTTTTTTACTTACAAAAAAAAAAGAGATGTCGTGTCTAATTGAAGGCTTGCATATATCATGTTTCTTGAAACAAAAAGGAAACCTGATACATATATATTTTGGAATTAGTGTAGGCACAAGCTTGATTTTTTTAAATGCAATATATAAATTCATTATTCATTTGGGTCACATGAGTAAATATTAGAGGCATGAAGACTCATTGTTTATGTTAAAGATATGTTTTAAAAATAAACATTCATGGTTCATATTTCATGTTACAAATATGGTTTAAAAAGTTAATATTCTATATGTTGAATGGTGACAAGATAAAATGGTCATAGGCTATGGCTTTAAAGGCTATTGAGTATGCATTTTAGTCCATGTATGAGGTTGGTCATACAACTTAGCATAACATATAGTTTTGAAGGAATTATGAGCAGAAGAGTATTGTTATCTCTTGGATTCTCCCTAGAGGAAAAGTCCCAACCTTTCCAAGGGAAAAACCTAAGGACATGTACAGGAAGACCGCTCACTATCACCTCAATAGCCTTGCCTCTACACTTCTAGGCTAGGGTCACTAACCTATGGAGGGGATCCTATGTTGTCACATTGAGTCCTATCGTTGTAAGAAAGGGTGAGGAAAAGGACCAATGTTGACTCGATCTTAACTTCTCTAAAGGTTTGATTCATTGAAACAAGAGAAGACAATACTGGATGACGTTCATTCACAGGCTATCATTCACAACAACCCAAATGGAAAACAATGAAGTTTCTACTAGTTATTTCATATGCATTAAGGTTCATTCATTATCATTTGCATTTCTCATTTATTCTATTGTTATCAATAAGTTTCCATCCACAAATAAAGGACCATAACATTAACTTTGTTCAGAACAAGGTAATGACAACTCAAGAAATTGTGATATCAGATTATAAATTTAAAACCGCACAATTATATCATAGAACGTGTACCAAATCGAGTTTAATCATAGTGTCGGTGATCTATCTCATATATCAACATTGAATTGGGCATCCAAAGTGCATTTACTACTATGTTCAAGAACATAATATGACCAACAATAGTGAGAAGATGTGAGCAAAATTACCAAAGGTTATGTTATGATGCTTGCAACAATGTCAAGATTTAAGGACCATATAAGAAGTAGGTGCCCACAAAAATAGAACCAATCAATGAACAAAACACTAGTGATGAGAAATGAAATGTGAGCCTTGCTTAATTGATCACAAGATTTCAACTGTGGCATGATACTTCATGAGTTGTATCAATGATAAATGTATGCAATGGCAAGTTAGATCATAGATGATGTTTGCATGTAAATGAAGGTCACAAATAATTCACTTATCACTATAAGCCAAATGTCACGAAAGATTTATAAGAAAGACACAACTTTGTTTAGGACAATAGGTTTATTCAATCAATCATTAGCATATAAAGGAGGTGAGAGGCCATAGGAATATGTGTATTCCAAATGACAACAATGCTTGAAAGACCCCCACAAAAAATAGGTCCAGCATTCAAACCATGTATGTTGTAACATTTATAGAGAAGAATACAAGTTCTTCATCATGCAACAGTCATATACCACTAAGATCTAAACATGTAAAGAGAACTAATTCCCATCAAGAATACAACATTTGCACTCATCCATCAGTAAACTAAATTTAACCATTAATGTTATTTATCAAGTCTATCTAGACAATTGATTCAGCACATGGGACATTACAGGCTTAAAGGTATATGATATGAGTTTCATTATTGTAATCTTGGGCAAGCTTGCATCTCAAATTTTGCTTGTTTAATTACATTAGGCACAAATTAGACTCATTCTGACATCAACAAATAACCTAGGATTAATGTTTCAGATGGTATGTGTATCAGTCCTGGGTTTAAGTGTTGCAATGTACTGAGTTGCCAACAATGAACATTATGAAGTTTTCCAGAGTAAAAAGTGAACAATAGTATAGCCATACAACCCTATAAGAATTTGAGTTTGTTGTGTAAATGTTGGAACGAGAAGACGTCATCAGATATAGCATCCATGTGTTTAACACGGTAAGGAATAGGGTAAAAAAAATTGTCATTAAAACATCAAATCTAATAAATAGGCAGAAAACGTGACCAATGTGTTTTTGTAAGCATGAAGCATTGGCCACCTTTCATAAGCAAATTTTAACACAATTAAGAAAATTTGGACCAAGTATGTGATAATGTTTGAACTTAAGCTTCAGATTTGCAGAGTGTATCTAACAGCCATATCTTTCACCATATTTGGAAATTTTATTATCAACATACTTGTTTACTTTCCATATGGATGAAACGAAATGTTCAGATCAATGATCATATGTCAAATAGACTCAGAGCAACATGCACCAGGATTTTAACAATGTTTGATGGTTTCATAAATGAATGAACTACACGACGATAGTTTTCTTGAAGGAAGATGATGAATTCAAAATACAATGAGATTCGGTGCAGATACCAAATAATAATAATAAAAAGAAACTTTATCCTGGAATTCAAATGGCACTTAATACCTGGCTCAGACAAATAAGATAACCTTTAGAATAGAGATCTATGTAATGGTGTATCATGCTTGGTCATTCTTTTAAAAGTGTGGAATGAATTTATAGATGCCCTGCACAACCCTAAAATACACAGCTAAAGGCTTGGATCCGAGTTAAGCAAACCGAGTGGAGTTATGAGGGTTTGGATGCAAATAAAACTGGACTCCCAAACGACCAAGTGAAACAAATGTAAATTGGTCAGCCTTTGTTTACTATAGACCTGATCATCAAACTAATTTCAACACGCCCTCACATGATTGGTACAATCGATCCAATCAGTTTTATGAATGAAACGATCCCAAATATGGTCAGATATGCAACTAATGAGAGTATGCAATGATGTGGGAAGCTTTGACTGATCAAAATCCACAAAGACATGCAGTGACTCTTCCAAAAAATAAATTGAGCTGCAAGAAAGCACACACAGGCTGAACCATTGGTTAATAGATCCAATTTTTAAGAAAATGAGAGAGCTAGGGTTCAAGTAATAATATTTCATCTTAAATTAATTTAACCCTAAGTATGCTAATCATTCAATAATAATTGCTTTACAAGTCCATTAGAATAGACATTTGAAATGTGAATGATATTTTTTTTAAACTCAAAAAAAAATGAGTGACGAGATTTTTTTTAATGGGGTAGATTGAAAAAAATGTATTTTCATTCATGCGTTGATGGGGTCTCTTTACCCCTGGTGAAATATTTAAAATAAATACATTAGAGACCCTTATGCCAAAGAATGAGCACAAGGACAATCCAAAACACAATAAACCCAGGAAAAATTTTCAAGGAGGAAGATTGAATTAAATCTTCAAGGTTTGAAAGAAGTTTATATGATAAAAATTGAGTCTAGGACATTAGTCTTTAGAGATATAAAAAATAAAAATAAATGAGGAATAACATAGATTACGAACCATACCTTATCCAATCATAAATATTTGCAAACCCTTACTCTATTAAACAAAATTAACCATTGCCTTGTCATTATCAAACAGAAGATATTTTCACCAAGAATAAGAGAGACTTACACCACAATGCTCAAGGAACCATGAAGAGGCCTTCCCCTTTTATAAGTGAAGAGGAAGCCCTAAACCGTTTACAAAAACCATGGGTAAGAAAAATACCATGGGTAGAATTATAGAACCATGAGCCAAATAATATTTAAATGTGCTCTTTACAATAAATAATGATTTTCTCCCTTGATGTGGTCAAATCATAAATAAATAATGCTTTTATCTTCCTTGGCAAGGTCAATCACCATAAAATAATATTTTTCATGATATAGCCCCTTTAGGAAAGGTCAAAATGGTCAAATAAGCTCAACACCTTCCTTCATTAATGAAATAAATCATCTGCCAAGGTGAAATTTACCCTTCCACTTAAGTTGAGACATTAAACATGTGCTCAAATAGAAAGGGGGTGCTCCACGTATCCAATAACAGTCCAATGTGCAATATTTACCTATGATGATGGGTCTAACCCCTTAGAAAATCACTAATTCATGGCTCCAGGTGACAATCTCCTAGCAAACATAACATTTTAATTTAATTTAAACACTTGCCTAAGTTTTACCTAGGGAAACATCGTTCATAATTTTAAATAAGCCCACTCCTAAGGAAAACTCATATTTCCTAAGTCATTTAGGTGGAGGATAGGCTATTATTGAGATTAATGACGAAAGGGAAAAAGGGGAACACTCATGTGATGACTCTCAAAGCCATAGACATGCATAGGCCATTTTAGTTTTTTTTTTCTAACTTCATTTTAGCTAGGCATTATTTTCACGTTTGCCTTTGAGAGGTAGCCTTTACTACTTCGTTCTGCACACACTTCCCCTTTTTTTCTTTGATTTTTTCTGTCCTTTTTTCTTTAGATAGGCATTTTTCTTTTTAGGACTTGAAAGGTGGGGGGCCATAGTGAAGTAGTTTATACTTTGTTTAAATTTGTTCTACACCTCTTTAGCCTTCATGACTTTTTTTCCCGGCCTTTCCTTTTGACCTTTGAGTAGCCATACATGACGGGATGTTGTTTAATGTGGATGAAAATGAGTGACACTCGAAAAATGAAAAATGATTAGTGTGATTAGGATATGGATTGTGCTACCCAATCTAAACAACCTAATAGTATGAGTCATCTTAGAAGAGGGGCATACTTCTAACCGAGAACATGTTTCCCATGGTAACACGATGCAAGTGAGAAAACTCTACATGCTATGACATCCTAGTCAACTATCATAAGGTAATCACAACTTCATGACATACCATGGGGTTATATCATCACATCTAAATAAATATTACACATGGAGCATTGATGGAGTGACTGGATCACCAAGGAGTATCTGAGCATCTGAAGGAAGCACATCATGTTTCATCTTTTGTATTCTGGTATCATGTCGCAAAATGGAGAATGGAAAGGATTGAGTATGGAACTGATCTGAGATTATTTGAAAATCATTTGCATGTAGGTACATGATACCATTGTAAGAGTATCCAAAGGTTTGTTGATCCATATTCTTGATCAACTTAGTGCTTTCATCTAACCACCCATGGATTTCCCTTATGCTTTATTCTTGTTTATCTTCCTTTGTTTTCATTTCTCTTTTATAAAAAAAATTCCAATACTTATCCATTTTTCAAGCAATGCAGAGGGGGGTAACAAAAGTCTCAAGTCCACATTAGCACGTTATACAATTTGCACCTCTTACCTCTGCATCCTCCAAAATGCACTTTCACCTTTTATACTTAGTCATTTTTCGAAAATGTGGATGCAGAGCTACATATCATCTGTTAACTTTCTTGAGTCTCTAAGTCCGCAGGTCTACAACCTTGCATTCACCAAAATGCACTTGTCGCTTTATGTTTCGCAAATTGTATCTTTTTACTTTTTCAATAGTTAGTCAACTTTTACAAAAGCAGATGTGGAGCTACATACTTCTCATTAACCTTTTTCCTTGAGTCCCTAAGTCCGCAAGTCTGCAGGTCTACATTCTCCGAAACACACCTTTTCAATCTACAAAACCACATTTTTCAATACTTAACCATAATTCCAATCTCAATGCGGACCTCCTTACCCTTCCTCGTATCCGCATTCACAGGTTTGTAGGTCCACAAGTCTACATTTCCATGTTATACATTTTGCACTCCCCATTCATAATTTTTCACTTTCATACTTAAGATTTTCCACCCGCCATGACATCACATCGCCACTTCCCATTACATTTATTATCCTTGCCACTCGTATAAGTATAATATAATTATTAAATTCATGACACATCAGTTAAAGATCGCAATAAATCCAAATCTCATGTAAGTCGGCAATATTAAAAGCAAGATTTATGATTGACTGAGTTATCAAGGAAATACATGGTGAAATTAAATAAAATCAAATATTCTAAGTTGTAAGTATCGACAATAGTGCCTTATTTTTTATCAAAAGCAAAAAATATTGTCAAGTAAGAAAAATGAATTGTATTGCGGAGATACATTGAACACATTGGGGCGTGAGGATCAATAGTTCTAGTGGTCCAGGGCATACAATTACTTCAAAGGTCTTTCTTTGACCTAAAAGAAAACAAACTTAATTTGGACCTCAGGAATAACATTAGAAGGTCATGTTCCAGAAGTGACAGAATTCAAAGAGATTATTCAATGGTGCCCAGACAACTTCATCTATGAATGGATAATAATTCAATTGCAAGGTCATCAACCCATCTCTTTAGTTTCTTCGTCATTCTCCAAAATACTATGACTCCCTACACCTACCATGCAATTCAAAAACAAAGAGGCCGACGAATTTTTGAAGCAACATAAAGGAGGAAATAGATTTCTAAGCAATTATTGGAGGACCCAAGCAGTAACCCTTATACTTCTGTGATTGAGATAACTTCATTAAAATGCCCATATAGAAAATTTGGATGGTTATTCACTCGCATTATCAGTCTGGAATGTACTGTGTTTATATCAAGAAATGTTATATATTCCCTGCACTATGCTTTGCATGAAAAATCCATTATTGATTGGGTTTACCTTATCTCAAATGAAATTTCTTTCCAATTAAATAACCTAAAAAAGACTCGAAAGTTTTATATGACTTCTTACCTCATTTTCGCCATCGCTTATGGCCATGCGTTTGAAGACTTGCCAAGGGAAAAACATGTTGATTTTAAGTTGGAGCCAGTTTATGCATGGTATTTGGTATTGTACATGCATAAATCTCAATACAATTTTTACTCAATTCATAACAATTTCATTTCAGAATTCAAAAAATTGATGTTTGGTCATAGTACATTGAGACTATCCTTGGAAGAAAATACCTTTCTCTTTGAGAAAGGAGCTTATGAAATGTCTAGGGAATTTACTGTTATTAGATTGTTTGCTAGTGAGGAGAAGACTTTCCTTTTACCATTCTATGTATTCGGATAAACTCTTTATTGGAGAAATGTGCAGACAATACAAGACTTAGGCCCACTTCTTCCATGATAAAAGGAAAAAGTGATTCATACCCTTACCATGGAAAATTTGGAAGTTTACTATGAAGCATATAACCCACCTTAATGAATTGCTAGGACATCATGAACAAATGGACTTGAAGGAAGATAAATTTGCTGAGGGTTTTGACCTAGACAACAAATTTACTGCACATATGGAATTAGTAGGGTACTCTTCACATTTCACTAAAATTGAACAGTTTAAGGAGGGTGGTAGAGATAATTTAGATCTCCATGAAATAACGACCTACCAAGTTTCAAATGACATGGGAGAAATAAACAACACCAATGAATGACACAGACAACATGGTAGGGAAGTGACAAATCAAAAACCTAACTCACCAACAACATCCCAGAGAAGCACTCCATCGAGAATGAAGAATAGAACTAGTGGAATAGAGACTAGAAAAACATCAGTTAGAGGGTCAGACCACTGTGGAGATAAAGACCCACCAAAGAAAAATCTAGAAAAATCGCATATTACATATACTCCTATGAAAAGAAAAAGGAATATACCATTAGCAAGGTTAAGCATACCTGAAGTCCATGAGAGTCCCAGTGCAATGGACATGGATGAACTCATTGAAGAACCTAGTTGGTCTGCACAAATATTATTGGAAATGAAGGAAATTGTTGATGTTTTGATTACCCAAGATCCCAAAATATTTGAAGAGGAATTTATTACTTTGCACCATGTGGCCTACAATCATAGAACTAAGAAATTCTTACTGGAAAAAGTAAATACTAAGAATAAAATGTCATCAGAACGATGGAAATATTCAATTGAATTTGATGGAGTAGCACCATAAAAAATTGCAGACTTCCAGAGAGATACTGGAGTGGTATTGAAGCAATCAATTGATAACATGGAAAAAGAAAATTCAGAATTGAAGAGGAGGATAAAATAATTAGAAGTTGCCTTGGTACCAGGATCATTGTTTCCCAAACCTTTGAGTTCAATCCAACCTGCATTTGTGTTAGAGGACATGTCGGAAAGAAACACAAAGTACAAAGGCTCGTCAAGCTTATTGCAAGCTATAAGAAAATATGTTGGTGATGCCATATAGAAGGGAATTGATATAATCCAAGAAATTTTGGATCTTGCCCAAAGTATTGCAAGCTTTTCATCTAGAATACAAAATTTCAAAAAGTACTAGAAAAAGGACTTAGAAAATGATGAGGGATTTTTCAATGAAGTTGTAAATACATTTTCAGCTAAGGTCTCAAGCTTAAATGAAGCCCAAGGGAAAGAATAAAATCTTCCTTCACCTTACCGGATGAAGCATATCAATGCATGCTAGATAAGAAGAATCAAAGATTTAAAAGAAATGAAAAACGAAACTGATGTCTTGAGAAATAAAAAGAGTGATTTGTTTCTTAAACTCGTTGTTCTTACTAAGTAATTAAATGGTCCCAACTTATTGATGGATACCATGATTCTATCAAAAGAATCTTTAATGGGACAACTTAATGCATTAAAAGTTGCTTGGCAAATGAATTTACCTGAACTATAGATTTTTTTGAAGACAAGTTGAAAAATGGATAGTTCAGTATATCAACAGGAATGATGAAGTGGACAACAAATTGCATCATTGAGAGATGGATATGAGAGAATTTGAAAATCAATTATTGAAATTAAAACTAAGCATGAAATTATCATGGCACCTTTAAGG
The DNA here is from genome assembly GCA_009831015.1 of Picea engelmannii. NCBI lineage: Eukaryota > Viridiplantae > Streptophyta > Pinopsida > Pinales > Pinaceae > Picea > Picea engelmannii. Next base: position 46,853 of record ML776784.1, on the reverse strand, counting down.
GAATACATTGACGAGTGGTTGAAAAATGAATGAATTAGAATTATTGAACCAAAAAATCAAGAAGCAGTTACAGTGGTTATGCCACCTCAACCACAACATACACCTATAAAGGAATCAATTGCAAGCAAGTAAAGATTACGAGTACTTTCCATCATAGTGAGTCAAGCAACGACCTTGTTCCCCCTTTTTTGTCTTTTTCTTCTACAACCATTTGTCACATTGCCTTTATTTCTCAGTATTCTATGAAAACTAGGCTGACCCTTGCTTGTTTTTCTCTCATCTTCCAGGTCTTTTCATTTTATGGTCCACGAAAGCCAATCCCAATCCTCTTTGAAGGAAGAACACATAATTTTTTTTAAAGAAATTTAATTTGTATTTAAAGACTTATATTATTTTTTAGACTCCAAGAGAACTACTTGGGATACTAAATTATTGTATTCTCGAAGACTTTGACTTGAATCTTGAGTTTTCAAATGTTTTATCCATCATAATCCTTTTGGTGTTTAATGGAATGATCATTTAAAGTTCTCTTATGTATGCGGATACCTTTTATTGTCTTGATAAATGTTGTGATGGAAAAGTCAACCTTTTATTTATCATACTTATTTGTAATCTTGTAGATTATAACAACATTCACAGAGAGACTACATTGAAGCACCACACACATACTCACGAATGAAGAGAGTAATTAGGAAGGTAAACCAATCCACCGTTTATTTCTTATTCATGAGTATAAATACATATGAGAGATGGTTGGAGTGGTTGTACCCACTCCAACTAACCATTCATTATGATCCTTTATGTTACATTATTGTACTTACTTACGTAATTACCAGTATTACATATATTTACTTATGTCTTAAAGTATGATGACTATTACAAGGGCCTAAGAGGCCTCCCAACCTCTCCCCCACACTCAATTCCTTGCTCATCCCGAGCAAGCGTGCACCAATGTTCTCTGCTGCTATAGAAGTATCCTCATTGTGTACCACCCATGCATATCAACCGCAACAACCACCAGCAAGATAGGGTGATACACATATACAAGCTTTATTGTGATTAGTCTCTATTGTATATGAGTGACTATATATTACATGTCCTATCTCCTAGATCTCCATGTTCTATGTTCTTCTATCAACTTTAATTTATTTCAAGAGTTGCAATTCATACCTAGATTGTTGCGCTTTGCTACGCTGAGAGGATTCGTTATAGGGGATTGATGAGGGTCTATGCCATCGGCCACTCATACCATTCTTTTGTTGTTACAACCCAAAAAACTATGCCACGTCTCTTGTACTCAGGGGATCTATCACTTCGATGTTCTTGTCATCATCTTTTCTTGAAGCACTTCGTGTGTGTGTAAGATGTCTCTCTTGAATGCTTTCGACCGCTGCTCATCATGAATGCTCTCTATAAGTGCTTTACTCATGTAGTAGTTGCATGAATGCTCTCTATAAGTGCTTTACTCATGTAGTAGTTGCAAATTTTTTGTTCAGGTGCTTAGTCTCTGCTCTATTACCCATCATTTGTTGCTGCAAAACTCTCAATTCATGCTCATATGCTTTGTGCATGTGTCAAGTCATTATATAGTTATGTTGCTTCAATTCTCAATATTTTTCTTTTCTTTTTAGACCAACTAATTTGTAGACTCGACTCAACTTCGACTCTTGAGTCGACTAGACTCAGACTACATACTCTAATCGACTAAATAAATCACCCTTCACGTAACATCTTTTATGCTTCAAGACTCGAGTTATGTTAATATCCATGATACACTCACATGACTTCATAAACTTAAGATCCCTCCTATCAAAAAATTTCAACTTTTGACTCAATGGCTTTGAGCAACAACAAATAATCGTGTAGTGCTTTGGAACAGCCAAGTTAATGGTGGGAACCCAGGAAGTGTCATCAAGAGCACCCAAAATATCCATTACATACTGATTCCTTTTGCAATTTTAAATATCAACGAAGGCCATCATTGTTTTCCAAATCTTCAGATATTTTAAACAACTCAAGAAGACGGCCAAAGATTTGAGATCGACCAAGTCGGCTAGGTCGACTACAATTTCAGAAGAACTGCATTTTGAATGAGCAAGAAGCCCACAAAATTAGTGAGAGCACAATCCGTGTTTTTTAGTGATGTCGAAGGCGAGAAAAAAAAAGCATCCATGAGGGTATTAAACCATTCGTTATCTAATCAATTATTCTTCTTAGTCCCTGGTACAATGTCCATTGAAATATGGACAGTTTGCAGGTCATGGCGAACAGAAGGGAGGCCTCAACCGACATCCTTGTCGGTATTTATGATTTTGTTGAGTCGGATTTAGAAGAAGTTCCTCTAGTTCCTCCATGCAGTACTTAACACCAATTGACTCCTTCAACCAGATACAATGCCCACGCTCTTGAAGTCATGTACTCGATCTATTGGCTACTGAGCTTACTGGCGTTTCTTCTAGAGAATTAGTGGTCGACTTGGCATCTCCAGGAACTACTTCTTCTTGGAGGATTGTTGCATGTTTGAACTGAAACCCCTAACTCGGAGTTGAATTAGTGATGTCAACGGATCCCGTCACTTAGGCATGGAATAGATCCCTCCATTATTATGCTGAAGATCATCAACGTAGTATAATGAATTTAATACTTGGATGTCGGTGCAGTAAGGGTTGATTGATTGATAAACGGAATAAGGATCAGTGGTCGACGTGGTTGCATCAATGGTCAATGCAACAATCATCGACGTCGACAGATGCCATTGGTATACCAATTCATTCATGTATTCGCCTAATTTCATTCTCATCCACATCATTTTGAGAAACCACACCACTCGCAGAAGCCAAGCCATCTTTCACGACATCATTATGCACACGTCGATGCACCAGTCGAGGAATATCGTTGATGTAGATTCTATGGTCAAAGGGTGATTAGAGGACACTTCATTGAACACTATTCCCGAAAATCCAGATCGTCTTCCGCTACTCAAATGTTGATCTGCGGCTAATAATAATGGATGGAGTGGGCTAATTCGGCAGCAACTCGATTATTTTTTAGGCAGTACGTTTTTAAATTTCCTACCAATTCATAATTTTGATCGATTTTCTGAACATCTAAGTTGGTTTAAAATGAGGTAAAACTCCTAAAATAAGATTCTGAAATGTATGGAACTTTGATCCATTCAAAACTCAGAGTAGCCCTGAAAATTTGGCCAAGCAAAAAAATGGATACCGAGAGGGAAGATTACCCCCAAGTAAGCCTACTCCAATAATAATTTACTTTCGCTACTGCATGTACAGTCGCAAAAGAAATTGCAGTGACTCTGCCAGCTAAGAAAAAAGAAAAGAAAATGATTTAAACGTTCACGAGCCTAACAATAGCCTATGGGACAGACTGCCTCACACATTGATTTCTGCATTTCAGCGATTTTCCTGTTCAACTTGATGATGAGCTCCTCCAATTTCTTCACTGTTCCCTCACTGAATAAGTTAATCCAAGAGCTAGTTGTCAAGATACTTATATAGTTGTCCCCACTGTCTTTGAAGGCTTCACACTCTAAAATGAAATGTTTTCTATTTCCACTTTATTTCCACTTCTCCGGAGGTGCAGAACACACACCCTTTCTTCCCAAGCTTCCTTTGGTCTTTTCCAATGCTCAATTTCACAACGGAGTTGATGGGAATTGGTTCTTAATTGGACAATAAGCATTTTGGCTCTCCAATATATATTGGCCCCTATGTACGTTTTTTTATGATGATTGTATGTGGGGTTAAACCTTTCAATATAATACTCTTTCTTTCTCCCGAGCCATTTATCTCAAGTTCGCTTGTGGAACCTATTAATAACAAAAGCCTTTATCTCTTTATTGTTGAGAACCTATTAATAACAAAAGCCTTTATCTCTTTATTGTTTGTAGAGCACATGTTCAAGTGGACACCGACTGTCTTCCATTTGCTCAATTTTTTTTAGATATCTTATGAGACGCACCATAGCAATTGCTTTAATAGGAGCAGCCCTCATTTCACTCAGCATGATATCATAAGACACTAAACTTTTAATTTTAAACTTGATTGTGATCAATCATTTTTTAATCTTCTCAATTTGCTTCCATTGTAAGTTAGATGCGTTGTTGGCCCACACTTCGCAACCATATCAAACCATCGAGATCACTAAAAGCCCAAAGAGAGTTTGCATAGTCTTCCAATTCCATAGCTCTCCCAAAGTTCCTTTCTTTCTGCAACCTTCCCAACTTAGATTTTTGTTGAAGTCAATTCCGAGGTATTTGTAATCTGCCACTTCTTCAAGAGTGATGTCTTCAAAGTAGAACTTATGTTGCTTATGTTTTCTTTTGCTAGAAAAAATCACCACTTTCTTCTTGCTAGTATTGACTTGCATCCCTACTATACTACAAAAGTGCTCAAGGGAAATTAAGTATTATTGCAACCCAAGGGCAGATTTAACAATCAGAATAAATTCATCTGCATACAAAAGAAGCCTTCCGATATAGCTATGTATGCAACAAACTTCATTCTGGGATTTTCAACCAGGCTTCTCAAACGGCTGCCTTGCTCTTTTGTACGGCTACCAGGGCATTCTTCAACTAAAATAGATGGTTCATCCTCATCCTTTCGTCGGCTTCCCTTGGTCGAATTTATGCAAGTCTATTCAAATTTTTCATGGGCCATTACATCTACGCCAGTCAACAGGCTGGATGGCACCCGAGATTGCACAGGTCGACCACATTGATTATGAAGAAACTTCACGGCGCATTTTCCAACGTGATCATTGAAGACGGTTTTATGTTGCAATTGGTCGGTCGGGAGTGTTCGCATTGCAGTCAATTTTATGTGCTACACATGGTCGACTTATCCTGTTCACTGCCACGACCACCAGTATTTCAACGACCAACATTTTGACCATTTCTTTTGTCTCCAGAGTTGGCGTAAAGGCGTAATTCTCATCGACCGCACCAAAGAACACAGGTAGAGAGAAATCCACTCATTTGGTATTCCTCCGTCGCTCGACGATCGGTCGAATTGTTCGACTGTGACCACCGGTAGATTTCAAACCCTAGAGGCCCCTCTCACAATAATGCAAAATTAAATTGACAAAAGGACCGGCTTTAAAGACTCATCCCTATCAAAAAATTGGGCAT